>JANHGN010004298.1:82327-96595 GCA_024605025.1 Megaceryle maxima | reverse complement strand
AGTCCAACCCCTCCTGCCAGAGCAGGATCATACAATCCAGCACAGGTCACACAGGAATGCATCCAGGCAGGTTTTGAACATCTCCAGAGAAGGAGACTCCACAACCTCTCTGGGGAGCCCGTTCCAGTGCTCTGTGACCTTTACAGTAAAGAAGTTCCTCCTCATGTTAAGGTGGAACACAGCACCAACTGTGCTGAGTACAGTCGGAGCCTCCATGCCTTCTGGATCTTAAAAATCAAGTTAGGGCTGGAAGGAGAAGGAGGTTCTAAATCACATAGAGGTTATTCTGCATCCTATATATATATTTTTTTAATATTTGAGTATCACTTGGGAAATGAGAGGCCTTGGTCTGATTTTCTGTTTTGGGGATTCACAAATCCTTATTTCTTTCTTATCTCTGGACTGGGTGTATATTTTTATGTACCCTACTGAAACTGAGCTGTGGGTGCAGCTTGGGGTGATAGTCAGAGGGACTCCCAAGCACCAGAGTCCACCATGGCATATCCCTCCTGGGGACTGTGGTCAAGGCTTTGGAGCAGGTTTCATTTGTCCTTTTGAGTCCACCAGTTCTTGCCTTCATGGGGAGATAGAGGAGTCTCTTCCCTTCCCTGCTCCCATTTGATCTACTTAATACAAGTCATCTGTTTGATGATTTCAGAAAAACAGCTTATATTCAGTGGAAATTTAGAGTGTCCATGAAAAGTGAATGTTCCAGTCATTCAAGGGAAATAACAGTAAAACTGCTGACTTGAGTATGAGCACAGAGATGCTTTGTAAATGCACCAGTTATAGTTTCAGTGAAGGTCTTCATCTTTATGCATTTAGTTTTATTCTAAGAACAGAACAAAAGCCAAAAAAAATTCTACTATATACAAGGAGAAATTAGGACTCTAATCCGTTTATAGATTTAAAACATTATTTTATGCCTAATTAGCTCATAATAACATTTACAAAGCTTTTCTGTGAAAAGACTGTTGATGAAAATGTCACAGAGTTATTTTCAACAGGCTTTTGCTTCAGATATCCCACATGGACATTCTGTTATTTTGTGCCAGCTTTTACACTAATGTCCTGTAATTGTGTTTCACTTCCCCTGATTAAACTGACAAGTAATTTGTATGGATATCACTTAGCACATTGATCTGAGGTGGTGACAAGAATAGACTGGCTTTATACTGTAAAAAGAGAAGGAGCTGATCCTTTGCTCTTGCATCCTTTTGAAAGTTTGGTTGGAGTTTAAACAGTTCTTTTATTTTTATTTTGGTTTGTTTTGTATCATCACTAAGGCCTCATGGTTGTGATGTCCTATAAAGGAACATGTGGACACAAAGAAGCCAGTACTCAAAGTGAATGATTAATTACTGGAATGAAGATTGAGTTATTTTCTTTCCCAGGCTTTCCTCTATCTCCTTTCATTCAGAACAGTAGCTGAAGTTACAGTACGTGTCCAATTAAACCTCAAGCGTATTGTTTGCTTGCAGGTGGGGTTTTCACTGGAGATGTGCCAGACTGGAAAGCTTTGGTGCCACATACACATCACTGCCCTCAGAAAGTTTGACAGATGCACTAACCTGACATTGTGTAGGCTGCACAGTACACTGCCAAGTAGGGTATCAGAGCTGGAAAGTAGCCGTGGTTTCACTGGCTGCAAGAAACATTAAGTGAAATACTTTCAAATATAGCTTCATTGTAGACTGTAATTGAAAGTGCTCAGAACAGACTGGAGGAGAAAGAGAAAATGAAACAACAATAAAAAATAAATAAATAAAATTAATAACACCACCCCCCCAAAAAAAAAGAAGTCTGGAGAGAACTGGCAAGATATGGCACAATAAGGGAAGAGAAAGCAGCAATAAATTTGAAAAAGCATTTAATTTTCTGTTATAAATACAAATATTGAGTTAGCATTGACTTCCAGCTCCATACATTGATGAACACATTGATGAACACATTGATTGTGGATCATCCAAGAAATATAAGCTTGATACAATTAAAAAAAAAAAAAAAAAAGAATTGCAGATGTAATATTTGATGCACATCTCATACAGAGATCTGTTAGACAGATGCAACAAGCTAGTTGAATTCTGATTTTTCAGTGTTGTTCGATGATCAAAACACTGTAAGCACAGTCAAGACAATTCTGTGCCTCCTACAGACAGGTGAGATTTGGGGGGGTTAAACTCTAAGTCTTTGTAATACCTGCCATTAACATCAATTTGAATCTAAATGGAATGGCATAGTTGAAACTTTAATATGTTCACTAGAAACGTTCATTTGATACCTTTAAACGTTATGAAAACTTTGATGTACTCCCAACAGTCACTTCATTTGTCAGAGATATCTGTTTAGAAAGCTCTTTTGCTGAAAAAAATACATATGCCAAATCTATAGTCAAATGTTGTTGTCAAATGAAGCATTTTTCTTAAATACATAAACAAAAAAGGCTTAGCTTGCAATCAAATAACATTACATGGTTCTCCTATTCCTCCAAGAGGGAGACCTGAAAAATACATGTAGGATTTTTTCAAGAAATGCTGAGATGTCTTGGGAAGGCCTGCATTAAATTCAGTGAATAACACTCCTCCCTGTGACTCATAATACAACCTTTAATCTAAAACCCACTAGGAATAGACAGGCTATAAGTGCTTTCTAGTGAATTGAGACATAAAACCAAGGCCAGTGGTCATACCAGGCATCAGCATCATTTCCTTTAAGAGTTCTAACAAATATTTCCACTAATCTGAAACAGAGACATAACAAAGATTTACTCAAGAAATTTTCTGAGGTTAGATGCATGCAGTATTGTTTGTTACACATTGTAAGACAATCTGAACTTCTTTACCACTCCTCTTTTCTTAGTTGCCTAGTATTACTTCAACTTTTTAACAGCTAAAATCATATTAGAAAATATGGCAAAGGCTTTATTAACGATTGATTAATTACTTGGTAACACTATTTTTTATACATAAAAGAATAGACTTTCCTCAAGAAGTTGTACTGAAGTGGGTAGATTTTAACACTTTTTATTTACATGGTCCTTCATTATGGGCTCCCATATTTGAAGGGAAAGTGTACTATCTCCTTTTCCTCCAGCTATTTTAGATTAAGAGAAGCCATCCAGAAGTGATTTAAAATCAGATTGCAATTTACAGCTGGAAAGCAGTTGGTGGTTAAATGAGGAGTTTGTAGTGGACCCTCTGCAAGTAGATGTCTGTGAAGAAATTAGAATAATTTTGAATTCTGGAGTAAACATTCCTGACCTCCTAAATGGAAGCATCTGCAAGATTTCATTTAACTGATGAGTGGGGAGATTCTCATCTGGTGTAAATTAGCATGGCTTCAGTGAAGCTGATGGTTTTATAACAGCTTACACCATCTACATTTATTTCCTCAGAAATTCCATTTTTTCATATGCATTTAAGTGTAACAGTATAAGTTTTGTGTACTGACATCTTCTGAGTAGAAATATGGAGTTTATTCTATGAAAATCCTTATGTTTCCCCCTTTGAGTCCTCTGAGTAAGCATGGCAAATGAAAGGATGCTCTTTAACTACAAGAAATATTCTGCAGATCAATATTCTAATACATATTGATATGAAGTCACCCCCTCAAGTAGAAAGCAATGAGGGGAAGCTTCAGAGACAACAGTTCTCAAGGACATTAGGATATAAACCTGGATCAGAAGTACATTTGCATGCTCTCATATCACTTGCATTTGCAGTGATACAGACATAAATTGGAGAGATTTCCTGAGGACATATCAGAAAAATAGTCTCAGGTTATTAGTCTTGGCTCTTCCAACTGCATTTCCTTGTTTTTTCCCTATTTCAGTAAACTTCAGTTCTAAATTATGGCAATTTTGGCATATGAGAAGGCTCAGATAAGAGAAATCCAGCTCGAATTGTGTTGATTTATTCTTCTTCATTAGGTTGTGATATTTCTGTGACCAGCAACTGTATGTCTCTTGCAATCACACCTATAATTACAAAGATTAGGAACAGTTTTTACATAGTGTTGTCCTAAGGCCATTGGTAGTGATGACCAAAGTATTAAAGTGTGTCTGTATGTGTTTGTATGTTAAGGGGTTTTGAAGGGTGAAAATGAGCATGGAGACACAAGCAAGACTGTTAAGATCTAATGCCAAATCTAAAAATTACGAAGTGTATTTCTTTTAGACAGTGGAAAGAAAGTTATTCATTTACAGGACCTCAAAATATCACAGCCTGGAAGTACAGCAATATCTTTTGAGGGAAGCTTGCAAAAATTTTTCCCTTATGATGCTAATATTTTCAAATTATCTGGAAGAAAAGAATCCAAAAACCAAAGAATTTGTCCAAGCTGCATTCTCTAGACTGATCCTTAGGAAGGCTGGACAATATTTGTAGCTATTAAGAAGGGGTTTTATCTCATGAAATTTAGTTATTTAAGAATTAATCATCTAGTACTACAAGACCCACTCCGCTGTCAATGGAGAGATGCAAACCCATGTAGCAATATGTATCTCATATTAAAATGAGTTTGTAAGACAGATGGGTGCTCTAAAAATGCCTGTCATTATATACTGAATATAGAAAGAGCCAAAGTAACTAGGTTTTATTCAGTATTTCTAGATGGGAAGATTAAATGAGATGGTCCTACCCTGAAAACCATCACTGCTTTCTCAAATTATGAGCTGAATTTAATTAAATGACACAACTTTTACATGGTGGCAGGATATTCTTGCCTTGGGGAAGAACTTCTAATACATGCAGGCCTTTCCCCTCCTTCCAGAAAAACCCCAAAAGAACCAATGAATATGTTTTACCTAATGAAAATCATTAGATTTGTATGTTACACTTGCCTTGTAACTTAGGAAAGTCGCACCAGTCCGCATTTTTGGTAGCTCATGTATGCTGTAAAATTCACTCTTGTCTGGTAGCTAGAAAAGAAGGACTGTATCTTACCGCATTGGTCTTCAAAAGTCAGGTTCAAAAATACACAGAAATATACACATATTCAATTTACATCTACAAATGAAAACAAACAAACAAAAAATACACACAAAACAAACAGCCGAGCTAACAAATTTCTTCCTTCATTCTCAGGAAAGAAAAAGTTGTCCATTTTAGGTAGCCACTAGTTTCATTACAAATATAAATTCTTCAGGCAGGTCTTTTTTAGGGAAGCTCAGATGTGAGTATGTGGTTATGGGTAGATATCAAACAATAGTAGCAGCTGCCACTTGGGAACTAGCAAGATCAAACCCTAATCCCCTAAATGGTCTTTCAAATCAAATTGCTGTCATTGATTATAGTTCTGAAAATTCTTAGTTATTGCCAAAAGATAAGGAGTAGTTACAATAGTGAATTATGCAAAACAAGAAAAGCAATAGCCTCAAACCAAAGTAAAATAGTCCCCTCCACACAAATTCTCCCTCTTGTGAGAAGATAAAAGAAGAAACCACACGTGGCTGATATTAAGCACACCACTTTATTCACCAGTTCACCACTCGAAGGCATTCAGGTATTGTGGTGATGTGGACTGGTTAGAAGACATTCATAAAATAGAAAAAGCTAATCTTCATCTATTTACACATGCAGTTTTCAGAATGTATTTCATGACATACTTATTTTTAATTATGTACAGATCTAGATAAAACTTGCTTGAATCCAGGCCAAGGACAAGATTTGTGCACCTCGAGTACTGATACTATGTCTCGCTCATGATTCGTTTATATTTTACTGACTTTATTTTCTAGCTGGGATTGCAAGGATGAGGCTTACCCAGCTTTCTGCTTACTTGTGATTATTTATGCTACACTGGAACCAATTACACTCAATATGATCTGGTCACAATTTTGTAGGGTAATTAAAAACTGCTGAAAGCAATTGTTTCATTTTAGGAGAGTGTCTTGACTGTAACATACATTTATAAGCAGGTTATTTAGGGAACGGCATTCTAGAACTAAGTAGTATTGTGGAAGCACCATGAAGAAAGCCTGTAATTCAGAGTTTTATTGCAAAGCAACAAGATAATATACATACTGAGATCATTCTGTCTTGTCCTTGCTCTGTGGTGACTGAAACTGAACATTTGTCCTCTACAACTGCATAAACAAAGGCCAAAAGACCTGAGTAAAAAAAAAGAAAAAAAAGATAGCTAAGCTACTTTTTTTCCCCCATTTTATGCAAAATTATCTGTTTGGGATTTTTTTCCATAAGGAAAAAAAATATTGAGAGGAAAAGGAAATGTACAAATTTTCATTCCACATGAGGTGATTCTCTAGCAAAATTGAAGATGGAGAACAGGTGACTGCAGAACCTCCAATGTAGTTACTTAGAACAAATGCTAAAACCCAAAGTAATTTATAGGAATGAATGTAAAATATGGATGAAATCACTGAGCTGAATAAAATAGTAATTCACATTCACACTGTGCTCCCAAGAGACTGCTCACCATTTAATTTAAAAAAAAAAAAATTTTTTTTTCTAAGATGTCTTATTTATCTCTTCCATAAAGGAACCACAAAGATTTTCTACAATATTTCCCTGACCCCTGTCCCTAGTGAATATCTAGGAGCTTCAAATTACAGTGAAATTTAGTCTCTTCTGCTAGGATATATAGTTTAGCCTTTTCCTGACCCAAAATTAGTCTTCTTAACGTGTCAGAAAGAGACTATGTATTGGTATGTTAAACCTAGCTTTCTGCTTAAAAGCACTGATGCAGCTTATGCCTGTTGTTCAAAATGTTTTTCCTCTTAGTACTAAGATCTCTTCATCACTTTTAAAAGTGCTATTGAACATGAGCATAGTTTTTAAAGAGTAATGTTGTTTAACATTTAAAATAAAATATTAGGACAGATATATTTTTAAGCAGCAATTTACACCTTAATAAAACATTGTGATATTGAAGTTTTGAATAAACTGTAAATAATGGAACAATCTACCTAGGGGATGATGAAAATATAAAAGTATATCAAGGCTTGGTAGCTTTTGGATCAATAGATAATCTTTCCACCTGTCTCCTGGAGGCTAAATTACTCCATGAATGGCAGTGAGGGTGTCTTGGACATGCAACACATAATGTGTTAGGATGCTGAGCTCTCCCACGTATTTTGGCTTATATCTAAAGCAGCAGAGAAGACAGGGGAACATGTGAAAACAGTGGTCCCAAAACTTCTTACACAGTTTTGTGCTATTATTATGATTATTAAATTGACATTGAGCATCTAAGTTATGCACTTTAAAGTAAAAGGAGAATAGCCCTCTAACATCACTCATTTAGTTGTCATACACATTGGGGGTTTTTTTTGTCCATGGTATTATGTTTCAGGCCTGCAGTTGCTGCACTTTTGTTAATTTCTTGGCACTTCATCCCCTTCTTTAATAGGTTACTATTGTCAGCCATGTTTGTCTGTTATTGATTGTAATTTTTTAAATAATATGTTCAAAATTGCTGGTTTGCAACTCACACAACTGTAACTAAGCCTGTGTTTTCAATACACGGATATTCATTAACATTATATCATTATATTTAAACTTTCTTATAATAATAATTTTGGTAGTAGAAATGTTATGTTTCATGTGCTGAGATTTAAGCTCTATGGTTTCCATATTGGGGGCATTTGGAATTATCGAAAACTAACAACACAGTTCCAGTCTGGAGCATCTACTTCCAAGGTTGATTGTGTCTCATCCAAAATATGCTATGTCTCTAGGCTGATTG
Organism: Megaceryle maxima; assembly: GCA_024605025.1. NCBI lineage: Eukaryota > Metazoa > Chordata > Aves > Coraciiformes > Cerylidae > Megaceryle > Megaceryle maxima. The sequence continues at coordinate 88,891 of JANHGN010004298.1, read as the reverse complement.
GCCTGACTGTCTATGTCTTGATTCTGTGGTATTGTCTAGGAAAAGTGTCCTATTAGCCTCATACTGATCAGAAGAGTTCTGTAATGAGCAAGTCATGGGCTATAAATGTCCTTAATAGTTGTGAAAAATATTCTGGGAGGTTTTTATTTTGATCCAACAGTATAAACTGTTAAAAGCTCATGAAAAGGAAGGAGAGGAAAAAGGTCTTTTATTAAAAAGGAAAAGCAGTGCTGTATCTTATCAGATAGCATTTTAGCAGATGCTGAAATCTCTTACCATCCTTAGGTGTCTTTTGTGATTATTATATTTCTCTTCTTAACTAAATGAAGTTCCCTGTCTATCTAAGTGCTTACTTTACTATCATTCAGTTTTAACTGTATACCTTTTTAGACAGTGCTTAATATAAGGAAGGCAATGATTGTATTTGGTTTACTGTTCAATTAATATTGTTGACAGTGCTTGCAACTGTAGGCATTTTCTCGGATAGTAGAACCGTACCTAGATTTCTTCCACTGTCTGTACATCGATGTGTTGAAAAACTACTCAACATCTCATGCCAGGTGGCAAATCAGGCTTAAAAATACTTGAAAAATATATTCAGGGAGCTGGTTCTTATGTTGTGTGATCTGGGAAGTAGACTGCAGACATGGGGTAGAAGTGCAATGGAAGACCAAGTCCTGACCTGGGAGACTCTGCAGACAGCACAGCCCCTGGTTGGGAGTCTGTGGAAAAAAGCTCATCCTGATCAACTGAGAATAAATCAAACAGGCAGGGAAAAGCTCAAAAGACATTAGAATGGGATTAACAGAGATTGAGAGAATAATTTCAAAATATCTTGAATAAAACCAGTATGTAAATGCTGTTAATGGTGACTAGAAATTGGGAATCTGATTAATATATTCTACTGTAACAAAGTTCTCCTTATTATACCATCAAGAGATATAATTCTGTCCACAGGAACTCTGAATACCAATATTTTGGCATTCAGGGATTGCTGTGCATTTCTCCTCCTTCTCCTTTTAACCCAATGCCAGCAGCAATTTTTACTTCCTTTTTTATCCCATCTCTAAATTATTTCCTCTTTCCTCTCTTTGCAGAAAAAGATTTATAGAGAAATGCTATAAGGCTCAACACCAAGTTTTATGCTTTTTTTTTCAGAAACACAGGAAACCACTAAATTCCCTTCTATCCCTTCTAGGAATAAAGGCCAAGAATTTACCACAGAGCAACATTATTATAAGAGTATTTAAGGACTTAAATAAATAAACTTTAATAAACTTATATTTTCAGCACAGAACAGATGGTATTTGACAGACCTGCCTGAAGCTATGTAACATCACATGCCTTGCTATTTATTTTTCAATAATGTGATTTACTAAACAAATTTCTCCTTCTTTGAAATCATACGGTAAAGAAGGGGGTTGGTATATAGATTAAAAGGCAGTAGCCATTTTATAAGCAACAGGTGAAGGACACTTAAAATTCCTGGATAAGTAAAATTTGTGTGGAATGTGAGAAGTGTCTCTATGACTTCATTCATATTCATGTATGTTAATAAAATATTGACATTGAGAGAGCTCAACTGGATCTCTTTCCACTTGGTTTGGTAGCCTGTTTTCCAGCACAGACTGGTTTATCCATTTAGCATCTCAGACAGTGTGGAGGCATGATTTGGGCAATTGCACAGAGCAGGGAGTTTTTCAGTGAGCAGTACAGAATGGGCTTTTCTCTGTTTTGGAGGGAAGGAACTGGCCAGATGGATATTGACAGTTTGTGTTGTGTGGCCTAAGGGTCACAGAAGGGTTCCCAGTTGTCTTATGTTTCACAATAGGATGCACCTTAAGGGCTGCTATTTATGTAATTTAAAACTAGACCAAAAAAGTTACAGGATAAACTTGAAAAGAGGCTTAGGAGAGGTGTTAGATGTAGACTACATAGGCCTACTCTCATTAGTAGTTTCCTTCTATTAGAAATAAAAAACCCAAGCAGGTTAGGAACCTAAATAACAAACTTTAAAGTCAATCTCAATGTTTCTACTTTCCAGTGACCTTTTAGGGAAAGTCAGGAGCCTTTGCTCCTGAACGATGCAGTCTATTAGTTGCCCAATTTATTCAGTGTCATTGTATCTCATAGCTGACTACACTGGAAAAAGTCCCAAATTCTTATGCAGGACAATTTTCTGACCCTCCCAAATGGCTACCAAGCATTAAGTGCTTGACTTTGCATATTGGTGGTGAACACAAAATACATCTGCCCTGCATGAGATCAGTGAATAGGAATTGTTAGCTGGTTGTTTTGTTTAAGAGCTGTAAAATACCATCCCAAGGTAGCTTTAAGTGTCAGAGTGTTTGCTTTTTGATTATTCACATAGTGTTATTTCCACAGTTTGGCAAATTATCCCTGATTTCTTTAAAAAAAAAAAACAACTTTGCCCTAACAAAAAATGCCCTAAAACATTTTATATGATTGTGTATCTTTCTAAGCCTGTGCATTAAAACTTAAACAATGAGAAGGAGGAGAATTTAGAAACATTAAAGGATGAATTATTTGACTAGGAAAATAAAGCATCCCAGAATGGTAATGTCACCAAGGATACTTGGTTCAGCTGGTACACAGCACACAGCAGGAGTAATTGAAAGTTTTCTTAGAACATAGCTTTGTAGTCTAACAAACTAGGAACCTGGCTGGGACTAGCTCATCTGGCAGTCCCCATTGTACCATTTCCATAGTTAGGAGAGGCTTCCTAAACCAAACTTATCTGCCTTATTTTTATTATGTAATTTCAGCCTTAAAAACTATAGATTATGTGCACATATGACAGCTGCTGTCTTGGACAAAATAGTAGGGACTGAAATCAGGACATCTAAAACTAAAAGCATGTGCTGACATTGCTTAGGCTAAAGAGCCATAGTTCTTTAATGGAGGACCAGAAGAACCCAGTCAAAGGATGAACACCAGAAAAGTGAGATAAAAATATCAATGGGTTACACAGATGCCTCCTCTTGTGTCGTGGCAGATGCTTTCTCTCTCTGATTTCTGGTGTCAATGTGTACGATTAACTGTAGAATTTGTAATGCATTCTTTTTAAAAACCTAAGAGGTTAATTTATGTTTTGTATTAAATTCTGGTGGCACTTGATATTTTTATGTTTGGATTCCTAATATGAAAAGGGGATGGCTTTTGCAGATTTCTAAATGATCATAAATGCATTGGCCTTGTATCGTAATTAGAATTACAGACAATAATAGAAAGCAGGCGTTCTCTCAAATGAATGTTTAAAGCAGAAGACTGGAACACAGGCCATTTGCCAGTGTGTCCGTGTAGAGCTGATAACAGTGCTGCACATTTGAGAGATCATTATTGAAAGGGTATGTTTAATCCCCATTCCACCCCAAAAGTGACTTCTCAACAGTTCCCAGAAACATATGCTATTAGGCTCAGCTGGAAATAGAAAATCGCTCTTAATCATATGCAAGGAACAATTCTAAATAAGAGTCTTTGAAAACAGCATTGGGAAGGAAAGAGTACTGCCAGAAAGAATGGAAGATCAATTTGATTCTTGATGAAAAGCTATCAAACAGAGTTCGATGTGATAAGAGATGTGAGAAATCTTTAGAGAAGCAGTTTTCTCTTAAGAGAAAGGTAATACAGCTGACAAAGTCACTTAATGCTTTTTGTACCATTGAACCTAAAAAAATATTTTTTTCCCCATTGGTTATGAGCTACAAAAAGCTTTCTTCCCCCTTTTTAATCTTCATGAGGATTTTTGCTTTGAGTCTTCCTACAGGAAAGTGTTTTAAGTAGAATTCTTCTTTATACTGCACCTAATGTCTGCCAATATGATTCCTGTTACAGCTGTAGGGACCATTTTCCTTCTGTCCTCAAGCTGTGTTGCTGCTTATTATCATGTTTAACATTCCCAGTGCCTGGCAGGATGGAGATTAGAAACTCTTAATATTCGTTTTATAGTGAAAGGTCTTGCCAGATTTTTGGAGCATGAGCTATAATATATGCACATAATTTATTGCTGGAAAAGTTCTGAACCCTCCAGTGAGTCATCTTAATCTTTCTTCTTATCATTTTAGGATTGTTTTAAAATAAACTGCTATGCCCCCTGCACGTAAACATGTTAAAAACATTACATTGGAAATAACAACTTGACCGAAGCAAACAAAAAGAGACGCACAAATTTCCTGTGATAAATCTGTACTATGTTTTTTAAAAGTCTGTATTTTCTAGAATATTTGTCTAACTCCAAAATTCCATTTTTAACAGACTGGAAGGAAGGAGAAGGGGGACCCGCTCAACATTGCTATTGACAAGATGACAAAGAAAACACGAGACCTTCGAAGACAGGTAATCTTTGCTTTTTATAATGCTACTTGATTTTCCAAGGATGTCATTGCTTTTCACATTCAGACTGGTTTTGTCACCTGTATGAAATTGTGTCTTTATTTAGGTGTGACACTACCGTACACATTAAGCAAAGGACTAGCATTTCCTGAGCAAAAAAAAGGAGACTGAAACATATTCCACGTGTAACCCGCAATGGTCCTCATATGTGGGAGGGTAGGCAGATTGGCCAGACCTTCACTTCACTGCCTTTGCAGCCCAGCAACCCCAGTCATAAAAACACTGGCATATGTGCTTATTTGTATTTATTTGACTACTCTTATTGAAATAACAGGAATGATGAGCAGAATATGAAAAAGATTGTAAGAGAAGAATATTTTCAAAGAAAATTTCTAAGGTTTTAATATTAAATACATATTCAATAAATATTAAATAAAGATCCTATGCAGATACAGAGAAAGCTAATAAAAGATTGCAAAGTGTACTTTAAAGCACAAAGGTGACTTTCGTATATTACCTCTATCATTGAGTTTGGTAATAAGCCTGAGATGGAAAAGAATAGAAGGGAGGAGATCTGAAAGCAAAAGGGAAAAGCCCTCTATAGGTTTCTCTATTCTTTTAAGGCAGGAGCAATTGCTGCCTTGTACCTTTTTTTTCTCCTTTTAAGATGATCCCAATTCTACATTTTCTGTTAAAAAAAAATTTAAAACTAAAGACTACCTGGCTAATCAGAAGTTGCCTCTGTGAAAATGATCCAAAATTCACATATCTACTAAGTAGAGACTTACATGTATCTTCTGATACCTATTTGCAACATGGTAGTTTCAAAAAAAGTGACCCCTACAAGCACGTTGAAATCAAGTGCTCTGCACTGCTAAAACTAGATCATTTCATCTCTCCCTTAACTCTCAGCAAACATGTTTGAGGATCGTATTCTCAGAGCTTGTTTCTCCAAATTATTTAAACATTGCAATGAACTTAGAGACAATATGAATCACTGACTATCCTGGATAAAGCCTAGCATCACATCTGTTGCTCAGCTAATGACAGATGAAAGATCTCTGCTGTTCTGACCTCCAAATTTGTGGGATCGTAGGTTCCACGGTGGAGCTAGTACCATGTGTTTGCCTCCCACCTCTGTTCTTACTGCTTGAAGGAAGTAGCAGACTAACACATGAGTTGTTGTTCTGTGTGAGGCTCTCAGCAGTTGCCTGAATTACTCATCTCTAAAGCCAAATTTACTCCAAAACGTGATATAAAAATGGCACCTTTCTTAATAAACTGCTTCTCATGTATATTCAGCCCCATGGGTGTTGAATTCAATTTCAGAAAGGTTGGAACTCTGTATTTGGGTAAAGTGAGTGCATATTTAATACTTTCCTGCTTGGAGATGAAGCTTTTAATATAGCTTCTGATATTTATGAAAGTTAATCATGTTGGTATAATGTTTATTAAATTGTGGCAATTGATAGTAAACTAGTCAAGATTAGACCATAATTGCGCCAGGTTTTGCACAAGCATAGAGGAAGTTGGAGGCTCTGCTTTCAACAATGTTTGTTCTACTATAAATCATTATCCTTTAGAATCATAATCAATGTTCCTCCCATGCATAATCAACACTATACATGTGCATGTCTACCCAGACCTGCCTATGCACCCCATCCTCAGTTTCAGAATGAGGATGCCACTGAGGGCTTAGTTTAATGGTTGGGGATATAGGCTTGAAGGTTAAGAAGAAATAAGCCACAGTTGAGACTGCAGTGGTACACTATTTCAATCTTTCTATTTTGGGCTAATCATGGGAGAGACAACCAACTTTGAATACCATTAATGCCTTTTGTTTGTTGTAAATTCTGCCTGACAAACCTAGTGGCTTTTTATGATAGAGTGACTGCTTCTGGACTTCTGCAAGGCCTTTGCCACGGTCCCCCACAACATGTACTCACCAGGTTGAAGAGATATGGATTTGATGGGTGGATCATTCAGTGGATAAGGAATTGGCTGGATGGCCACATCCAGAGAGTAGTGGTCAATGGCTCAAAGTCCAGATGGAGAGCAGTGACAAGTGGTGTCCCTCCAGGCTCTGTACTGGAGCCTGTCTTGTTTAACATTTTTATCAATGACATAGACAGCGGGATCGAGTGCACCATCAGCAAGTTCACAGATGACACCAAGCTGAGTGGTGCTGTCGATACACCAGAGGGATGGGAT
>JANHGN010004298.1:49320-74389 GCA_024605025.1 Megaceryle maxima | reverse complement strand
TTTTTTCTTTTTGAAATAGGTATTTTGTTTTTGCGTGTTGGGTTTTTTTTTTTTTTTTAATTTTTTTTTTTAATGAAGTTGAGAGCACAGAGTTTTGGCCTTCCAAAGTGTTTTGTAAGGAATTATGAGGCAAAAGTCATTGACAGCTTTATTGTATTAGAGTAGATTACTACACATAGTTTGTCTATTATTTCTCAAATAATGAGTCTTCACGGAAGCTCACTTATTTCAACAAATCTCTGTACTCTCTAGGAACTTTGAAAGACACCTATCTCTCTAATCACTGCAGAAAAAAAAGATTATGGAGTTTTAAAAACTCTTTTTAATGAGAGACACTGTAAATGTGTGAGAAGATCAGCGGAAGTGTATAATGTTACTCAAAAAACCCCCTAAACCAACCAACCAACCAAAAATTATTCCAAGAAATTTCTGTTGAGAGTTTTACATAAAGAAGCTTTCACTGTTCTGTAATGTCAGCTAGAGAATGACCTGTAGTCACATCAGCTAAAGAAATTTATAGAAGCTTGGGTTCATAAAGACAACTTAAAATTTTGATGTTCATTATCAGTAACGCAGTAGCAGGAGGTAGGGAGCACTATAAATGTAGAGCAAAACAGAGTCTTTCTCCAAAGCCTTCAATAATTCTGTCCTAATGGATATATGAAAATGGCAAAGTAGGTAGAATTTAATTTAAAAATGGGATTTCAACATTGCATTTGTTTCTTAATTGACAGTAATTTTGTTCAGTAACAGTATTTCTAAAATATTATATAATGTCTTCAATGTTACTTATTATTAAGCAACCAGAAATATAAAATGTTTTGCTTTCCATTTTTGCTTTGTAGAAGTTGCTGCAGAGGAGAGGAAAACAAAACAAAACTAAAACAAGATTAAAATCAACAAAATGCCTAACAATACAAAATAAACCCAAGTTAAAAACCAAAACAGTCAGTGATCTCACCTCAGTAAGGGCTTTTTTGAAAGATATGGATGAAAATTGATAGTATCAGATACAAATCATCTCTGTCCATGGGGCAGGATTGGTTTGTGACTTTGAGTGACTCTTGGAAAGGATGATGAGAAATCTATTTTTTGCAGAACACGATCAATTTTTAATCTTGTTTCAGCCATTGTCTGGAACTTCATTAGACAGGTCTACCAAAAAGCTGTCATCAGCTTTCATTGGGGCTAAATCTCTAGGTCTTAGAGAAGCTGATGAAAATATTTCGAATGTCAGCCTGCTCATACAGCTTGGGTAGGTGGGAATGCAAATGTGACGTGTAGCACTTACTCTATTAACCCTTTTCAAGCTTATTGGATATAATTGCTTTTAAGTGAAGTTACTGTGCATGCTTATCATAGTGTGGATAACATCATGAAGTGTTTTCACAGACAGCTTCCTTCCCATTTGTGACTAAATAACTATTTAACCTCCTTAAAATAGTATTGTCACAAATTATTTAATTTACTGTATTTATAAAAAGCCATAAAGCTCCAAAGCAACTCAACTTCATCTAAACATTATTTCAATGGAGCCTGAGACTGTACTTGAAGATACACAATGTTTTGTGATTCTCGGTTTAATCTCTGGATATTTAATCCATTTTTTTTATTCTTCCTCATTACCCTTCTCTTTGTCACACCTGTTTTGGATCAAACCCTTTAGGCTTGCAGTCTTGGTGATATTTTTGACACTTTACAGTCCTCCTTGATTTTTCACAAGGCTATTGTTCAAAGTCCTATCCCTTCTCCTCTCCCAGTCTTTACCTTCTTTGTTCTTAGATATAATGTCCTTCCATTTTCTCCTTGTCACAGCTGTGCCCTCCCAGGTCATACAGAATGAAAAAGTTAATAATTGTCTTTCACTTCTGGATTATTTTGTCTTCACTAAGGCTTTCTACTGACTCTTCAGTCCATACCTGTATTTCTGTCCTCCTGTTTTTCCAACTTTTTTTTGATGGTAAGCTCTGTACTGTCCTCTGCCTTTTAATGCTTTCTATCATTCTTTATTGATAGAAATAATAAATATTTTATACTATCCCAGTGCTCCAATCAGTACTGAGTTTTTATTCTATGCAGACATGAAACAAGACAGAGCTCTGTCCCTGGTAGTACTCATGTTTGGGGCATATGTGGATGTCTGTCCCCCAAGTTTATGAATTTTTCTCTGATTTTATGTAACTGCACTAATGTAGTTAGCAAGCCTGAGTCTTGCTCTTGACAATAACATGGGGTTTTTTTGGAAAGGCAATATAAAATTTCTAAGGCACAAAAAATTATAAATTCCCACTGTCCCGTCACACCCCCCCCCAAAAAAAACCAAACCAAACCAATACAGTTTCATTAATGTAGATTAAGTATCTAAGTACTTGGTAACTAAGTAGTTCTGTGCTTATGGCAGTATACCATTTTGAGGAATTTTGTAGTGACCTATGACTAGGAGGAAAGTTTTTGTGTTTGTATTTCATGCTCTTTCAAATTTCTGGTCAAAAATTGTCACTTCAATTTGCTTTCCTTTAGTAGCTTCATCCCCATTCTTTTCCTGACTAGGGAAGTTTGCTTTTAGAGGGAGCAAAGCTCAGACAGAGAAAAATATATGAAGAAGTATGGTTAGTCTTTGAAACAGTGTTTTTTCCTGAGGTTTTTATCTTAGGCTCAAATCCTAAATATTTTTAATGTAGTGTATTCCAGATATCTATAGTGCAGGTATCCAAATACATGCTTTAAAAGTTAATATTTTTAGTGTTTAATCTATCAAGACATAATTGATGGCATTAGCATCCATATCCCCCAGCCTAACATTTTTTTTGGTCACATCTTCATGGGTTGTAGTGTGCAGAATTGACTGAGACTTTCTCTTTAGCACTGTACTGCAGTACCTTGTAATGGTCACTGCCTTATTTTCCAGAACTTAATTTCACAACATATTGGAAGAGATATACTTTAACTGCTGTGGAGAAAGCTTTATTTTCATCTCTTTCAATTAAATTAATACCTGTTTGGGAATGCTCTGCAGCTGCAGACTGCAGTTGGGTTCAGCTTGTAATGCACATTAAATGGAAAATGGTGAATAAGGTGCTTCTTGGTAAACTTTTGTTACAGGTAACTTTATACTGCCAGTTTTTATAAAATTTAACAATCTGTTAGAGTCATTAATCTCCTGCTGTGACTTTACCTTCCAGTGTCAGGATTAGATATTTAATTCTCTACTAGACTGTAAATAGCACTGAGACATTTTTGTTCTAAAATTGTTGTATAGCTGTGGAAAACATCATTTCAGTGGGCAGTTTAACCTCTTTGAGCTCAATTATAGCTGTGAACTGACAATGATAAACCAGCCCTAAATAGTGCTTAGAACAGTAGAACATGATGCTATCAAAACCAGCAACTGACTTTGTGCACCATAAACTGTCTAAATTGACTGAACTGGAAAGACATAAAGTCTGCCTTGTGGTATGCAATTCATACTTTTAAAAATATTTGTGGATCTTGATGTTTTCCTTTTTTATATTTGGGCTGGTCTGGCAAACTTACTCTTTTAGCTATATGTTGATAACGTTTTCTCTGTGACAAAATGAATTAAGCAAGGCATTTATTTAAAGTGCTTTCTCCTCTAAAAAATGGAGTTTCATATGGTGGAAGTTACCCACACTTTGAAGTCACCTCTAACTTAAAAATTCAATGGGGAAAAAAACAAACCCTAAAACATTGTCTTATAAGTAATAGTTTTGTGTCATAATATTTACATCAGAATGCAGCGTAAACTAAGTAATTGCAAGCACATTTGTTAACGTACATACAAGCACAAGATTATGCTGGTTTTAAAATAAAACTTGACATGTTTTTGCCACATGTTGTATGACGATTTAAATTCAAGTCATCGGGTTCTCCCATTTCCTTCCTAATTGATGTTGGCTGTACAAAGCAGTAAAATATTTGGTTGCATGAGCAATCACTTTGCCTGGACTTTGTGGCAGTATGCAGAAGAACTTACAAGATTAGTTTTCCAGTAGTTATTTACCTTGATAAATAGCCCTAATTGGATCGAATAAACTGGTAATGCTGAGCTAATACTTTTAAATGTCTTGCCTTGTGCAATTAATATTACCTTGTCATGTATCCATTTCAGCTATTGGATGAATGTCTTATGTTCGTACACCCGTCACACCTAACAAATGATTTTGTCAAGTCATTCTTTATAGCCTCTGGTGATGGATAGCAAAATTTGTGGTCTCCTGCATATATAAAAACCGTTAACTATACCTTTCAACTTCAATGCAAGGGCATCCTAAAACTCAGATAACCGATTTCTAAAGAAATTATAACGCATGTTTACGTGAGGGGTTTGAAATATGCTACTGACATCTATGATTAACACAGCATAGGAAAATAGAATTTGATAATTTTATATTTATCAAACCTGTGACAGTCAGAATTCTATTTTTTTTTCAGCTGCTGCAACTCTGAACTGCAGAAGACAGTATGCAGTTACCATTAGAAACGAGATCAATTTTATTCATTCTTTTTTATTCAGCTGTAACTCTACTGTATACTTACAATGGTAAACCTCAAATGGCTGGTTAGCTGATGCTCTTACTGTCATTTTTATGGATTTCTAGTATGTAGTTGTAGACTGAAGATATTTAATACCGATGAAAATAAGCTGCTTACTTAAACATCCTGAGACTTTTCTTACAGTTCCATAGGGCATATTGTTATCATCAAATCTATAATACCACATTAACCTTGATTAAAAATTGAATTTCTTGTTCATTGAACACAACACTTTGTAACGGATACCTCCTTATGGAACGATATAAACACAAAAATGTCAGTATTCATTTAACATTGAAAGTAGTTTTTTTCAGTTCAGCAGACAGCAGGTTTTCTTGATAATGGCATTGAACTTGAGCAAGTGGATTTTTTTGTTTTAAGGATTTTCCCTGAGAATGAGATGGAAACCACATGGGATTGTGGAAACCATTGTGTATTCTCTTGGAAATGCTACCATTTGGCCTATTTTGGTTCAATGGACTTCAAAAAGTCTAACTGTACTGCCAACCATATCCTGGGCTGCATCAAAAGAAGTGTGGCCAACACGTTGAGGGAAGTGATTATGCCCTCTGCTCTGCTCACACGAGACCCATCTGGAGTAATGTGTCCCAAAACAATAAGGATATGTGTCCATTGCAGCAGGTCCAGAGGAGAGCTATGAAGATGATCAGAGGACTGGAACACCTCTCCTACAAGGACAGGCTGAGAGAGGTGGGGTTGTTCAGCCTGGAGAAGAGAAGGCTCTAGGGAGACCTTATCATGGCCTATAAGTACCTGAAGGGTGCCTACAAGAAAGCTGGGGAGGGACTTTGTAAAGAGGCTTGTAGTGATAGGACGAGGGGTTATGGTTTGAAACTGGAAGAGGGTAGATTTAGATTAGAAATTAGGAAGAAGTTCTTCACTCTGAGGGTGGTGAGACACTGGAACAGGTTGCCCAGGGAAGTTTTGGATGGTCCACCACTGGATGTGTTCAAATGCAGGTTGGATGGGACCTTGAGCAACTGGGTCTACTGGGAGGTGTCCTTGTCATAGCAGGGAGGTTGGAACTAGACAATCTGTCAGGTCCCTTCCAACTCAAGCCATTCTTTGAAGTGTAGGTACTGAAGAAAGGAGAAGAATTTCTTGGGAAGTGTTGCAAGATGGACACGTGCAGTGTGATTAAGCATATGTGAGATGAACTCCCTCTGGCAGTATCTCTCCCTTAATGGTGCCTGGAGATAAAACCCATCCTTCTGTACGGAAGGACTGATACACATAGTGATTGGAAATCTATTCCTAACATCTTAGTGTTGTTTTTGTTGTTGTTGTTGTTTGGTTTTTGTTTGTTTGTTTGGGGATTTTTTTTGTTTGGTTGGTTTTTTGCAATGTTTTGATTTATTTGGTGCAATATGATTGTTTATCTTTGTATTGAGATGGTACCTATGAAAACTATTCATGGATCTCATTGTATAAGGAGCTGTGCAGACCCAAAGGACAGTCTGAAAGAGCTTCCAATATAAGAAAGGGTCAGCAAGCAGGTATCAACAGATTGATGAGACAAAAAAAAGGACTACAAAGTGGCAATGTGATAGGAAGCTGTTGTGTGGTTTGTACTACCTAACTATTGGCAGGCCTTTTTGATAAGTTCTTCTTTTGTGTCTCCCCCCCCGCCCCAGTTTGTATGTATTACTGTGTTATCTATTCTGAGTGTATTTAATCATTTTGGAAGTGGAAAAATACTTTCCAGTTTTAATATGAGTAGAATTAATTTTTAAGGGGAATTAATAATTGCTACACTTAAATGTATTGTCTGCTTTAGTTGAAATAGATATAAAAGGAGTACCTCATGCAAACATATATATGCTATTTTGCCTTGCTTGTTCTTACTGCACCACTCAGGGATTGAATAGAAATAGTCAGTTAGCTTTCTCCTTATTCAAATAGAGCTGACAACAGCAAATGCATCTTGGATCACACATTTACAATGCCTAACAATATACCAGTTTTCAGTATGATTGTGTGTTTTGATGACACCTTGTCTAGCTAGAATTTTCTTGTCTGGGCTGCAAAATAGAGCAAATTATCTTTCCTGATGTTTCATCTAACTAAAAATGCATTATTTAAGGAGATTAATGGCTAGCCAGACCTACAGGCTGAATAGTTCTCAGTGTGTTGTGTTTTGAGTTCTCAGTTTTTTATTTTTAACATTCAGAAAGGTGGAGAAAACAAGCTAAAATGTTTCTGATCCATACTCCTATATAGTAATTAAATTTCCAGGAAGAATTACTTAAGATTTCAGTCATCTTTCTGGCTGTCTTTCAAATTTCAGTGAAGTTTGATGTTAATTAGTGGTTATTAGTAAGGTAGACAAGAAGTTACTGACATCATTCTTACAGTAATAATTGTTTCAAACAGATGTTTTTTTATGAAATAGCAGGTGTTTAATCTTCATTAGTTTGTATGGTGTAGGTTTTTGCCTTTGAAATAAATTGTAGTATGTTTTCTAATTCACCTGGAACATGTTTAGAAGGGTTTTCTCTTTATACCTATTGGATATATATTTGAAAGAATATGAAGCACAAGGCATGTGCTAAGTGAAATACTCACTATTGCATAGAATACTATTCAGTGCAGTAATTAGAGAAGGCTTAGAAATATTCAGGCTAATATTTTTAATGATTGCTTGAAGTTAAGCTCCTTAATCCATATTTGGCTTTTAAGTGAGCTGAACTGTTTTTTTTTTTTAAGTAGTGTGCAGCTCTCAGTTCTCATCAATTTGCAAAGTATTTTGTGGTTAAACGCCATCATCCTGTATAGATGTATTCAGTCCAGCAGGATTAAATGTATATCAGTATGAATCTCAGGAGGGTTTTGCAGAGCCTAGGCCCTGAAGTGTTTGATATTTGTATGCTTGCTGCAAATACGTAACTTGGAGGAAAGAAAGAAAAAAGCCCAAACTCCCATAGAGTGCTCTGAGCTGCAGCACAGCAGTGTTTAAATATAAGTAGGCAATGAATACAGCAGGAATATATATTGATAATTCTCCTTTTATTTACTGATGTGCTCTTTTTTATCACAGCTACGGAAGGCAGTCATGGATCATATATCGGATTCATTCCTGGAGACCAATGTCCCATTACTGGTTCTCATCGAAGCCGCAAAAAGTGGTAATGAGAAAGAAGTGAAGGAGTATGCTCAGGTCTTCCGTGAACATGCCAACAAGTTAGTTGAGGTAAGTGACCTTATTGACACAGCTAGATTTTCATCTTGCCTCTCTAGAAACGGAAAAGGAAATTTATATAGTGGCTGAAATGTTACAGGTAGTATTTCTGTAATACAGGTTTCAGTTTTGGTCAACATTATCCCAGTGATTGCCCAGCAAATGTCTGCATGACTGTCAGAGTGGAACAAGTGCTGTATTTTAACAGTTCATTAAAGCAATTGAGCATGTTAAAAATGGTGTTTCCAGTAGTTTGTCAGAAGTTGTGAGCAATAAGAAGTAAATTTCAGTTCAGCTTTGCTAACTATGATGGATTTTAATCTCTATAAGTAAAAAGCCAAACAGGCTTTACAATACTGTATCTGGTACCAGTCAAAGGCTGCTCTTAGACTTAAGAGCTCAATGGTCTGCACTAAAATAGGGAAAAGGAGGCCTTAAGACCATATTTACTCCTGAAAGGTCCCTATTACATATGTATTTAGTATCTTTCTGAAGAGACATACTGTGTAAAGTCAACAAATGATAATTTGAAGTCTTCGGGGATGACAGTGAAATAGCTGTGCTCTACCATGAGGAGTATAAAACATAACGATTGAAACCTGGATGCTCATTGAATGGACTTTTAATGAAGAAATTATAATGTTCATCTCAGTTTGCCCTTTAACAGACCAAGAACTATGAATAAGACTTGTATTTCTTGAAGACAAATATAACTCGGTCATTTGCTTGATATTATTATCTGTCATTAGTGATTTCTCTGAAGTAGCATGATTTTGAAGAATATGTAGCCCCTTTCCAACATCCTTTGTCTCTAGCCATGACAAGAGTTCTTCAGCAAAGGAAGATGCTGTTAGGGAACTACAAGAATTGAACTGTACCTTTGAAAGGTTTCTGTTCTTAAGAGGCATCATCCTAATTCTCTAATACCTGAGCTGAAGGAAGGAGTAAGGCTTTCTTGGTTACTCTTGTCTAAATCTAGACAGTTCCCTGACAAAATATGTGTGTAGGGGGCTATTTTTAGTGAGAGTAATGTGCTATTATGGAGCACCTCACTCTCCCCATGGACTCAACAGAGAGTCAAGGTACTTATTCAGGGTCTGGGAGTCAGGTGTTTTACTATAGTATTTAACTTGTAGTCACCTAAAGGTAGATCCCAGGGTTTAAAAGCTTTGGATGGATTCTGCACAGCGCTGAATACAGTCAGGTTTATTACTCTTATCTGCAAGAGGAGCACAGGATTGTCAGCAGTTTTGAGTCCTAACCCCTCTGGTTTATGAAAAGATTTGTTATTGCTGCCTGGTGACTGGAGCTGCAGCAATGAGAAAGGAAATGGGCAGTAGGTATATAAAAAGAAAAAAAAAAAAAAAAAAAAAGGCAACAACCAAACAAACAGAAAACCCCTCTACAATATTCATAGTTATATTGTAGTGGAAGTCAGAGAAATAATATGCAATGAACATATGTGGTTAATATTATATAGCACTTTCCTGCTCCACAGATTTGCAACAAATTGTTGCAATTACAGGTCTAATACCAGTATTAAAAAGTTTAAAAGAACTAAATAGATGTTTTATAAAAGTTTATAAGAGGTATGATGTAAAAGGAGGAAAAATACCTTTTAAGGGCTATAGTTAAACCATTCTCCCGCCCCTACAAAAAAAACCCAAAAAAACCAAAAAAAACCCAAACAAACAAAACAAAACCAAACCAAAAAACACTCCAAATCCCTCAAAAACACCTCCAAAACCCCCACGTTCAACCAGAAGAAACCCAATAAGAGTAGTGATAGTTATCTAGCTCTGGTTTTACAAGCTTAACATTACATTAGAGTTGTACTTTAGACCAAATTAGAATTTGATTACTGTTTTTGAATGTTATGTGGTCATCTTTAGGTCCACCAATAAAACAGTGATGATAGTAACAGCAGGTGACCTTGTCCTAATATTTTTATTCCATTTAGGTTGTTCCAAACTATTAGAAGCAGATCCTGAATTGTATAAGTCTGACATCTTGTATTAGCCTGTGGGTCGATCCTTACCCTTTTTGAAGGATGGGTTCTTTTAGATGGATCTTAGCCTTTTGCTTTTAAGGATTCTTTCTGGTTTGGGTAATAAAGTATCTTGAGGAAATTAATTTCTAGTTTCTTTTGAAACTCAAATTTCAGGTTCATCAGACTGCACAAGAAAATAAATATTTGGCATAGATATATGTTCCTTGTACAATAGGTTTTGCACTTAAAATAGTTTCCTCATTTTTACTTAATGATGCACAATGGTGTCTTAGCAGATGGGCTTCTGTGGTTTTGTGGGTCAAGTATTCTGCAAATAGTAAAATGTAGTTTAAAGATGAGACATAATCAAGTGACTATGAAATGTAAGATCCTTTCCCAGGCACAGGGCCAAAATTGCTTGCTAATATATGCAAACACGGTTCCACTGAAGTATGTGGAGTTGTACTTGCTTATGTTAAAGGAATTTGGCACTGCAAATCCAATACTGTGAAAAATCTATAGTATTAATCATTCATTTTAAAATCAGAATCTGAATTTCTTGGGTGTCTTGCCAAGCTCAATAGAAAGCCTATCAAAAGGTCAGGAAAAATAACCCATGTTTTAATACTTCTTTATGTAAATGCTACATTCTACCATTCTGGGGAAGAAAATAAATTACATTTCTTGATATTTGATGAATACAAACGGCAAAATTTTCTTTGCATAGTTAATTCATTTTCAAAAATATATGTTGTAAGAGTGAGGTTTATGGAAGTTAACTTTCTTTTATAGTTCATACTGCAGAACACTTAAATCTTCTCTTAAGAGCTTTTTTCATTATTTATGTATTTTCTCTTCCCCACCCCTTACTGTAACATTTTGTCTTTTGCTTTTCACTTCACTTACTATGATACACCATCTTTAAGAACAATAACTGTAAAGATGAATTATCATTTTTCTAGACATTTACTACCAACCAGTGTTGTATATGGCTTATGTTAGAAACCCAGAGTAAGGTGTCATGACATGAAATTCGAGACTCTCTGTGATACCTATGTTTAGAAGCCTTCTTGTCTAAGACTCCCTCCAGAGTCCAAAAAGACAGAGCATCTCAAGAATGAGACTCACCTTAATTATAGTGTAAATCACCCAAAATTACTCAAATTGTCAAATACTTGAGGTAAAAAAACCCAACCAAACAAACAAAAAAACCCCCAGAATTTAGATGGTACCATTCCAGGCTTGGATGGCTACCTCCTTTTCTTCAAATCATATTTCAACAATCATCTCTCAACTGTTCTGGCTTCTGAAAATGAAGTTATAGAAGTGATGGTGCCTTTCCAGGTCATGATCTTTACCTCATAAATCCCTTTAATGTTTTTAAAAAATGTATCTTTAATGATAGAAAGTCAGTAAATGCCTGAATTTTATTTTCAGCTTCAAATGTGACCTTGGGAAGTCATTTAACTTCAGGCACCTTCATTTGTAGCATAAGGATAATGATAGATAATTCTAATACCTACCACAGAAAGCCTCTTGACTGATAAATCAGCACAGATGTATTCAATGCATCTATTAAAGGACCATGTGGCAGCTAATTAATTAATTTTTATTAATCTGTTTAGTAAAGTTTCCTTGGTTTAACTGTTAGTCCTCTGGACTGTTTCTTGCAAAATTAAATTATTAAATCCAACCAGTTTTCCTGGGAGATGAAATTCAGCATCTGGTAAACTCTGAAGAGCCATTATAGCCATTTAGTTGTTTTCAATAGGAAACATAAACATGTTTGAAGCTTACTTAAGAACTGTGAAAATTCAGATTATAGGGCATTCTAGCTAAATTAGTCTTTCCATCCTTAGGATGGAGAAAAGTCCAAGAGAGTAGTTCTAATGATTTAAGTTTTGAGGAATTTTAATATTTTTATGGAAATACTTCACTGTTTGGTCATCCGTGAACATTTACAAGAGTTAAATCCAGCTGTACCCAGTTTCTAGCTTGAAACTTACTTCCAATTAAATTGGAATGAAGGGGATTTTTGTTCTTCAGCATGCACTGAGGCAGCACAGAATTTGAAACATCTAAGAATAATATTTTGAAAAGTGCTTTACCAATTTTGCAGGAATTATTTTTTTATGAAGATTTTTGTGCAGCCTACATGTCTCTATTGGTTCCAGCTCATACAAATTCAAGGATTTCTGGAGACACCCAAAATAATCAGTTACCTTCTAAGAACACTTGGCTGGTGAAATAACTGTGTTAGGCAATGGTTTATGATGATTAACATTTGAGAGTGCAAGCAAATCAATAGTATCACAAGGTTGTATAGCAATTTGTAGCAGATGAAAGCTAACAGCAGCATTTCAGTTTTTGTTTTATAGTCTTTGTCCATTAGGCTTACAGGAGTCTATTAACTTTCTCCTGACCATGTAAATGCCACTTTGAAGAGCATAATGAGGTAACTTTTGGGAGTTTAGGGGTTTGGTTTTATTTTTTACAGAATCAAGGGGAAAAAAAGGTAGTGTTTGAACTCCTTTATAAGGCAAGAGGCAGGCTACTCTTCATTTTTCAAGAACTGTATTATCTGTAGCTCCCTAATTCAGATTGATTTTATGTTTTCCTCATCATAAATGTGGGAACAGGCTTGCACACTGAAGACAGGAGGGGAAAAAACACTGCCAGTGTGCACAGTACACAAAACAAGCAATTGGACCTGCTCAGTGCCCCCTGCTTACTTGACTTGGTAATGAGAGGAGAGGGGGAAAAGTGTGAAAGTAAATTTTAAGATCGATGGAGCACTGGCAGTTTACAGTGTGGCACTTCAGTTCACTCTCAGGAGGTACTAGTGATCTTCATATGGAAAATATAATGGTTTGTCCTTTTGTAATATTGGAGAAGTTCATGAACTGAGTTGAATTTTCATTTAACAGACAAAAGCCAGCCTAACAAGCCTAAGAGGAAAAAAATTGGCTTGGTTATTTCTGCAACTTTACTTCAAGGAACAAAGAGTGTTCCTACTGATATATTTCACAAATACTGTTCATACTTAGAGTGTTCTTTTTTATTTAGGTGCACATCACTGCATTATCAGAGTACACAACTAGTTGTTTGCTTCTGGTAATGAAGAGAAAGTGTCAATATTCTTTCATAGCTTCTGTATCCAACTTCCATCATGAAAAATGTATACATCCCTGGGTTTCCTCTTACAGACTGATCAGATTTTATTCTTGTGTTTTTCTTTTAGTTGACATTAAGCTAGGTAAGAAATAATATTTAGAAGTTAGTAATCCTTTGTTCTAATCGAGGAGTGCTAAGAAGGTCATAGATTAGTTTAATTCAAGTCCTTCAAATTGAGAGATTTTATTTGAAATTAAAGCTGTGGGCTACCTCTGTGTCCTAGTGTTTCATCTGCTCATTTTATTTTTAATTTCCTTCTCAGTCCTTTCTTCCCTGCTTGGGCAACAGATGTTCTTAATTCCTAGGAAACATCATGAGTATATATATTGACAATAGCTAAAACCACGAGTCCAATTATCTGCAATGAGAACATGAGAAGCTTGAACTCTTTGCATTTATTTCTTCCGAGTCCCTGCTGCAGCCAGATCTACTTAGTCCATCTCTTCACCTTGGAGATGTATATGTCCTTGAGGCAAAGTGAATTCAGTCTTTCAGGATAAAACTTTCTGGTAATGCTGTCACTGGTGAACTCTTTACACTGGCTTTTTTTACTTACATTAGCCACTGGATATTGGTAGTCCATGGGGATCTATGCCAGTTTCATCTTCTGGTTTCTACATTAACACTGAAATAAAATCAAATTGCCTTATAGAAAATGTAAGGCACAGAAATAACTGCTGCTTTGTGACTTTTTGAGCCTCTTGTGTACCTGTCCCTGAAGAAGATAGGTTATTAAAGGAGTTAAATAATTAATGTCTACATTTTCAAGACTGCTTTTTCCAAAAGCCACTTCTGCCTTCAGGCAACGTGGGTCCATCTTCAAGGTTTACAAAGTCCGCTGTAAGAACAAGCAGTTTCAGATCCTGCCTGTGATCTTCAGGCTGAATCATTAACATGGAAACTTGGGTGAAATGAAACAGTATGGACAATGCAGAACTTGGCTGCAGCAGATGCTGAAGGCCTTGGATGCTGATCCCTCTACATCTGTCCTTATCAGGTTTCTGGTGAAACCCGAGAATTGAGGATGGTTGAAAGGGGAGGAGCCTCCTTATCTCACAGCTGCTTTGGCAATACAGTTCTCTTTCCAAAATTACTTTGCACTAACAAACACCCAAGTAAAAAGACACACCAGAATCTGTGACTTAAGTGTTAACTTGAGTAATCATCTTCTATTCATTTGTTCCTTTCCTTTATTCTTAGATTGCTAAGCTTCTACCTTTCTTAGCAACACAAAAAAAGATTGAATTTTATTTGTTCACACATATTTCTGTAATGTTACATGCAGTTAGCAACCTGTGGGTAATAATAGTTCTTTTTTTTTCTTCCCATTTGGTTCTGGTATCTGATTTCCTATAGGTTATCCTTCATTAGCAAGTGACTGCATTATGTGGTTTTACATAATGGAAAAAAAAAAATGCCAAAGGATTTTCTACAAATTAAAATGTACTTTGGCCATTTCTCCCCTTCTTTTGCTGTAATTCTTTAACACATCTTTTCTTTGTATACTCTATTTATTATTTTAATGAGAAAAACCTGCTTTTCTCATTGGGAAATTACTAGGAATAAATTTTTCTGCAATATTTTCCAGTTAGCTTATTTTTTTCTTTTTTTAAGTTAATTAACTTTTAACCATGCTTATTTACGGGCTCTGTAAAAGAGATGAAATCCAATTACTCCCTTTTTAATCACTGAGTAATTTTTAAAAATATTTTTCTAGTGAATAACACCTGCTTAGCTAGGGAATCATTTCTCCTGTCTGATCACGCTCCTGTGCTATGTGATTCATGTGGTACATTTTCCCAAAATAATGAGTTCTACTAACTCTAGTATCCATTTATGTCTACTGTCTCATACAATCCAATCACACAGCAGCCTATGTGATTTTTAAAACTTTAATAATGCAGTCAAGAGGTCTGGGTACCATTTTAATTAATTGATTACATAAATTATGAATTTGGCTCCTCCTCACTAGTTGTTTGAGTTTGTAACCTTGGTATGCTAAGATGCTATATAGCAGCTAGGCTGAAAATCATCCCCTCATCCTTCCAAGGAAGGAGTGCTTTGGAGGCAGTGAATATGTGAACCTATTAGTGGAGAGGGCCCTCTGGAACCTAAATGTCCTTTTACTTTGAACCTAAACACTTCTGATAGACATTATTTTCATTTACAGACGTTCCAAGTAAGTGAAAGACTCTGTGACAGATAGAAACCTTTCTTAATTGCTCTCTCATCAATGAGCGAAGTAAACCTGCTTAGCAGAGGCATTACTCTCAAATTGTCAGGATGAATCCATGATGTCTGTCTGATCACATGGTGTAAAATTCCCAGCTGGATGACTGTTTAGCCTACTGTGTTTAGCAACTAGAAATCGGTACTGGCAGGTGTGGAGTTTATATTCAGTTTCTTTTGGGTCTGGGATTTTAAATATTTCTTTTCACTAGGCAGCAAATATCAAAGTGTCTTCACTTATCAGGTGAACTTCATTACCATCATTTTGCACTGAACAACCTGTTAGTTTTTTGGCTACATAGAAGAAAGTGTCTAACCCCCAGAAACTGATTGTGACTGGAAGTGGGAAGTTCGTCAAGTGGCATTAAACTTTGAGAGGTTATTAAAAGAAGATAACTGCTTGTCATGCTAATAGTCATATAATGCATCTTGCTTTATTCATGTGTCGGCATGTGGATATCCAAATAGGGATATTTCATAATTTTTAGCCTTTAGAGTTTGTTCCACATCATATCTGCACCTCTGTTACAAAGGTTCTTACTTATAATGAATCTGTTCTCCACATAGATCCAACAACTCCCAAGCTTTAGGCTGTTATGTGAGGTCCTTTGGTCTATTTCTAGATAAGTTTGGTTTGGTTTTTTTTTTTTTTTTTTTAAAGTCTGATTACCTGTGTTACTCATCTCTATATAACCTGTTTTACCAGCTGTTGCACTAGTATGTCTATATACAAAAATAAAATACCCTACTTTTTCTTAGCATTTGCTAGGTGTAAATAATACCTATAGGCATAGTGTTTGGTGGCTTTACTTGAATAAAAATTCTTGTCACATCAGTGTGATTTGCATATTTTCCTGAAATTCCAGGTGTTTTCAGTAATGAAATGCACCTTTTGCCATTTTGGTTAAGTTCAATATCTGTTGCTACGGTGCTTTCACACCTAAAGTCTAAGCCTTGGATGGCTTGTGCAGCTTTAAAATATTTTTCTGTCAAAATAGAATGCTGAGATAACTAGCAGGGTCAGATAAACCATGTTTTTGTTTCCCTCAGGATAGCTATTATTTGGACAAAATTTACATCTCTTATTGGAAAATTATTGGAAACATACAGAATTGTATGAGGGAAATGGTAACAGGAATCAGAGTGATGCTATGAATGGACACAGAGCAGACTGCAAGAAATGAGATTTTACAAGGGCTGTTGGGGGAAGAGAAAGTTTTAGGGTGAATTTTCAGTGAAGTTTTTTTTATATGTGCTTGTAATGTTGCTGCTGAATGTCAAGTATGTATGGGACTAGATTTTTTTTTTTTCTTGTTACGATTTTTTTTTTTTTTTTGCTTATTGACAACCCATGGACTCAATATTCATATAGATGTGGATCCAGAAAGCAAATATTCTCAAATGTAATTTTCCTAGGTAAAAACTTGAGCTGGGTTATGAAGAACAGACACTGGAAAATCTGTGGTGCTGCCACCTTGCTATATCTCATTAGTTAAATACGATAGTAAGCTCATTCAGAAAATATCTAGATATTACTGAGTAAAATACTTTAATCCTTAAAGCAAGTTTCCTCAGTGCTTGAAAAAGTATTTTATACTTTAATTTGGAGATAAAAGTCTAAAGAAAAACTCAACCACTTCACTACACTGTTAGAAAAACATTATAACAAAAGTGTGGATTACATTTCAGTAGAAAAGCCTTTATAAGATATTGATGATAAAAAAGGAAGACTGACTTCATGGCATAGTGTGAAAAGACATGAGTTCTATTGCATTATTTCCAAGCTTGGATTTCTGAAAATCAAATAAAATAATTAAGTGGATTTTCTTCAAAGTTCCAGAAAGTTTTTTCCTATGGCCTCGAAGTGATGGCATGAGGAACTTAAGCCTGAGGGTAACTGAGGAATCTTATAAGCAGCTGAGAAAAGGATTTTAGCATGAAAATGTAATTTAACAGTAAGTTTAATTTCACAGTACACAGGCTATAAAACTTACGTTTTGATGATCCAGAAGTGCTTCCAAGACTTCAAAACTTTAGGAAAAGAGGTTTTTGCCTTAATCTCTTTACAACATGTTATGCTTGAAAAGCATAAGATAGAGAAGGGAGGAAAAGTTCAGATTTTATCAGTGCCTATACTTCTTGCAGTCAAAAGGATTGTAAGATGGAGGTCCTGCTTCTAAAAGATGAGGGAATTACATGCTAGTGATATCACCCAAATGTCTGGGTTATTATGCCTAGGTGAGAAAGTCAAGTCATTGCTTTATAATGAGAACCTTTTATCATATATCTAAAAATCGTAGTGGTGTCCCTTTGTAGTCCATAATTCCATAGTTGCACCCTTTGAGGTCCCAATTAAATGACTTAAGTCTCTCTTTTACTTGTGGTGAAAGTAAGTGCAATTCTTACACATAGATATGCAGAGTGTGCAGCAGACTGGCTGTTAGCTTTCCACCACGCAACTCATATTGTTCTGTACTTTAAAGGGATTTATAAATTTTAACATGCCCAAGGAAACAGTTAAGAGCAGCCATAAGATCTTAAACCACCGTTAGTGACGTGACTGAAAATTCCCATGGATATGTTTTTGTTACAAAAATTGCTATTGCCAGAGTGTCAAAAGGAAGATGAAGACACTCAGCAATGTATATTAACAAAAGAACAAGGAAATTAACATACAGAAGTTTTTAGATAAATGAGGGGAAAATGAGAAAGAAGCAATAATGATACATTATTTGACTTGGAGTGTAACTTCCTCAGTGGGATAATTATTCTTTCTGGAATGCTAATATACCTGAGTGGAGTCTGTGTAGGAGAGGAAAAGAGACGAGATTTTGTGTCACCTTGCTCAGATAACAACTATCAGACGATATCCCTTTTAACAAAAGAATGTTAATTTTGTTCGTTTCAGTTATAAAAATTGAGGTGTACCTAGAAATAGTTGCTACTGACCCCTGTTCTTACAATGTTATATAATATTAAGCCTCTATCTGTACATAGTATTGAAACTAGTCACTAAGTTAACTTGACATCCACTGGTTTAAAGAACATAAAACACTTAACAGAAGTATAAAGCTGTAACAATTCACATTCACAATCTCTATAAGAGAAAGCAAGAGGAGATGAAACTTTGTACTTTGGGCTGCACGCAAATACCTCAATATTACTGTAATCTTTGCCCATTTCGTTGAATAATGATAAGTAGATAGGATGAATAGATCACTGGCAACCTTATACAAAAGGTTCCTCATCAGTGCAAAATATTAATTATACTATTTTGTGACACATGGTTTTCAAAAGCCTAACAGATAAAAGCATTAAGACCATAAATCATTAATTTATTCTGATTATTTTCAGTTAGTCTTTTATTTACTGTCTCATCAATTAAAAACTGAGGTTAATGAATCTTTCAAATGTACTGTAATATTCTAGTACTCATTATTTCTTCCAATTTGCCCCGGGTAAAAATCTATCTTTTTTTTTTCTTCTCCTCCCTGTCTCTTTTTGGCTTAGAAAGGAACTTCTGAGTCACACCATATATTTTCATTTCTGAAAGTCGCTGATAGCAGTTTTCCCATCTGAAATGATGTACAGAGAATGAGATGGCAAAAAGCCAGAAAGCAGTAGGAGCTCTGGAGTGCAATGTGCAAGTACAGTTTTACCTTAAGTCTTACCTTACATCTTTCTATCTTTGCTGTTTTCTGCACAAGTTACCTTCTTTCTCATCCACACAATGGCCAAAAACCATCTTTTACTTTAGTTTTATTTTTAGTAAAACTGAATGCTGCTGAGAAACTTGCATTTTTCTCCATTTCTGAATTTGTTGATTTACAAATGAATGAGGTGTTATCTAAATATACCCCAAATGGTAGCATTCATTAGTATGATTCCTCATTTTTATGCATTAGTTACAAATACAAAATACTTCTTCCTCAGTAATTCTGCTGAATACGATCCCATTCCTTGTCTTTACCTTCCCCTTTTGCCTTCATAGGGACTTTTCTCTTAGGGAAGAAATATTTCCCACATCTTCAAAGTAGGAGAATAGCAACTTTTATTTCTTTTCATTTTGTAATGTTTAACACAGAAATATTTGTTGTTTTGAAAGCTGTGAGTAAACATGTAAAACTAGATGCTCGGTAAGTGTCATATGTCTTCTTCCATCTTCACAAGTGCAATGTCTCCATCAACCAGGTGTAAATCCGACGCTTCTGACTGCACTGACCTTAGAACTACAATAGCTCAGATTGTCTTAGGATTTGGGTGATGTCTCTTGCCTCAAAGGCCTTTTAGTGGTCAAGAGCACCAGAAGTCTCTCTTACATCAGATTGTTTTGTTTTGTTGAACTTAAGTTCTTTTAAATTTAATCATTAATGTTATCTCCACGTTGTAGGTGACATTGTATAAGGTGAAACAACTTGCCCAGAGTGTATTAGTGGCATTGTGGCAGATCTAGAAAAAGAATCTGATAATTGTGTTTTCTATAAGTGGTTTATTAGTGAGGCTTTCACACTCCTTGTTCCAATTTCTAGATTTTAACTATACTATCTTTTGAATTTGGTTGACTTGTTATTTACTTATCACTTAAAATAGTAAACTAGATACAAGTGAGCAAAATGCTTTGAGCATTCAGAAGCCATTAGATACAACCTACACTTTACTATATATGTCAGTAAAAGTAAACATAGTGTACTTTCAGGATAAATTTTAAATAGCTAGAACCTTTCTAACATAAAAGATTAACATAATTTTGCCCAACTTTTGTCTTTGACTAATCGTTTAGCCTTTTAAATGGCTATTTTCTTCACCTTCTAGATCATCACTGTAAAGAGATGCACTTCTAAAAGGTGTTTCTTACCATCCAGTAGCAGGGCTATCAGTCAAAATGTGCAATGTGTTGACTATGAAGATACACTTCTCTCTTGTGCAACTTTGTAGGGATCCTAGACAGTTAAGTGGTAATAAATTCCTCTTAGACAGGGAACACTGAGTTACATATGGTGAACCGGTAAAGGTAAAATTCATGTCTGTCATGAAGTTATTTTTTCCACAGAAGTCATTGCTATTGACTGTGGTGTACTTCTAATTCTGCCCTCAGTTACTTGCACTGAGGATGTTATGTCACTGTGATTACCTTCTTGTGAAAGCCCAGGATGCTTCATATACACCACATTCTTCCCTTGTGATGACACTATATCAAGTCTCTTTGAATGTGAGACAACCAGTGGCACATGTGTCTAAGGGGAGCATCAATATTTCCTACCTCTTGCAGAATATTAGTTTCTCTAGGATTTTCTTTTAAGCTGCAGCAGAAGAGTAACATCCTGCAGTCACTCCTTGTGGTTGGTTGAATCAACCTGTTTGAGCTCTTTGAGCTTATTTCAGTCTGCAGTGTCTGTCAAAGTTGCTCCTGTTTCCATTTTATGTGCTTTGAAAGCTATCTTGCCTTGTAACAGTAACACAACAGATGGGATACAGTGCAACTTGGCTGACCTCTAATTTCAGCATTTAAATAACTAAACTGATTTTATTACCATAAAATAAGCTTCCAAGAACTACTTACACTGTAGACCAAGCTAAGAAATGCCAGTTGAATCCTGTAATTGCAATAGATGAAGAGGTCAGTTTTATAATAATTTCATGGGATTGAAAGATACATTGATTTTTAATGAGAACTATAGGGATGGAATGGCTAGAAAACGTATGTTTTCCTCTGACAAAGACAAGGAAGCTAAAATAACATTGGTAGCAGTGCACACGGATTTAATTTGTGTGTTTTTTTCCAAAGTCATACTCATTTTCCAGTATCATTGAAAAGAGACTGAGGACAAACAGGGCTTGCAGCATTGAGAACTGATAAGTTGTCCTTAAAAGTGGTCAATACAGTTCATCTCAAGACTGTCACTTTCTTGAGAAGGTTTTCTTCTCAGTTTCATTGTTCTGTTGTTTTCAGTTCCTGGTGCCCCCTTTTCTCCTGTTATTTAACTCCCTTTTAGGCAGGATTGTAAAACCACTGACTACCAGCTTTAAATCTTTTAGTAGGCCAGGTTTTATTTTCTGCCAGAGGCTTCCTGGAGGAGCTCAAGAATACCACCCCTCAAGAAAAATAAACACTATATATCCATTACAATGGGAAGATCAGTAGACAGTAGTTATTAAAAAGTTCAAAAGGATACTTGCCACACATACTTTGGCTTCTGGCAGTGGAATACAGATTTTATTAGCAGTTTTTACTCTTTGTCAACACTTTTTTTTCTTTTTAGAGCTAATTATTATTATATTTTATGGTGTCCAGGATTCGTTTTTCAGACATGAATTTTGGCTCCATACTTCCAGATTTTGGGGCTGAAATGCGGATGCTTTTGAATCAACTCACACTTTGGTAAACACTGATTGGGGCTTCAAATATTACCACCAAAATTGCATCATCAAGTTAATGGGCATTTATTCAAAAATGTTTGATGCATTCTTTACAAATATGCAATATTTATGGACTATTAAAAAAAAAAGAAAAAAACCAACCAGAATGACTGAGATAACACAGCAACATATTTGAATACTTGCTTTGTTTGGGCTGCTGTGACTATGTCATGTAATTTGTAGAATGGCTTTTGTGTGTAATTTTTTTTCAATTATACCAGCTACAAATGTTGTACATGCAGTTACAGATATAGCTGTAACTGTGCTGTGATCTACCAACATAGACGTGGTAAAACTGTTCTTCCTTTACCAAATGTTGAGCACACTGTTTTTATCTAGTTCTAGATGGCTTAATTTTTTTTTTTCAGTGTTTTCAAGGAAAAAGGACACAACAACTTTATGCAATTAAATAATAAAGGCACTTTCACAGCAGTTGTGTTATACTTGGGAGACAGAAATCTCTGTTTTTACTTATTGATCCTGCTCTCAATGGCTTTTTCGGCACAGGCTTTTGTACTTGTTTTCATTCTTCCTGCTTGCCTTTTTCTTCAGTAATATAATAAATAATAACAAGCCCTTGTGTGTTTTTCTTCATATCCTATACTGTAATTATGGAATTTTTGTTATAATATTGATTTGGAGGAAAAGAAAATCCACCATACATTTCTGTGCAAGAAGAAAAGGAAATACGAATCTTACAAAAGGGACTTAATTAAACTTTAGTGAGATGATTTGTAGAAAGCTTGAAGGAGAGACAAAGAAAGAAAGAGCATTGTGATTTGAAACTCTACTTTCATTTCATAAGAACCTTTATTACAAAGTTAAGAATATATATGTATGTTATATAAATAATAATCTTCGAGAAGTTCTTGTCATCAAATTAAATTTCATGTTTGTATCTCATTCTGCAACCCTGTCATACTTACATGATAATTATGATTATTATTTTTTCATCTCAATGTCTGTTTAAGGGAGTCTTTCACTCTGTTACAAGACATTTAGGGTAGAATTTTCTTAAATTCTTCACATAGGATGTATGGGATCCTGCATTTACCAGGAAAGCAGAATACTTGCTAGGAAGGTGCAGGAGGCTGCCTGTAAAGTTTTTAAAAAAATAAAACAAAACAACAACCTACAAACAAACAAAAACACTACCAAAAACCAACCAACCACATCGTCTCTGTGTACCCCTCCAAAAAAACCCAAACCAAAAACACCAAACCCCTCCCACACACACACACAAAAAACCCTAAAACAACAAAAAACCCCACAAACAACAAGAAACCACCCAGGTGGGGTTGAAGTGCATGAAATACCATCAAGAAAGGTAAATCATCAGATCAAATTATCTAAATATTCCATAGTCTAATTTCTAATTCCAGTCCAATTTCTAATCTGCAAATTCCAGAAACTTTCAAGCTCTATGTCAAAGACCAATTTGTAAGGTGATCCCTGAATTTCATTCCCACAACAATCACAAATCTTCTAAATTTCATTTTAAAAATCAAATGTTTCACAGAATGTGAAAGTCTAGTTATTTTTTTTCCTCCCAAGCAATTATCTTGAATGCATTTGTAAAACACTGTTGTAGCTTTCCTGTTTCTCCAACATTCCTAGAAACTCTTCGTATGTGTGTGGTTCACACTTCTCTTTTTACACATATGACTGTTTGAAGTGAAGTTTTGCAATGGTTTGTACTAGCAATTTAATATGTTTTCTTAAATTATCACTACTGACTTTTTTTTTCTTCAACATCTTTATCTGCTTCTGTGTCCTGGATGCTTTATCTCTGATCTGGTCTGGTTAATCTTTAAAATTCATTACACAAGTATGGCTCTTATGATAGATTATCATCTGTGCTTGTAAACTGTCAGAGTTGTTATAATTCCTTATGATTGATCAAGCAGTATAATTTCCATTTCTGCTTAATCTTTTCTGTGCTTTGCAGTTTCTTGGTCTGATGGACATTGAGGTAATCCATGTTCCTTTGCCAGTTCCTCAGAGAGTTAAATCCAAGCATTTTGGCCTCATAGATACATATATAATTTGGACTGGAAGAGGATCAAAAAGCTAATGCAGGAGCTGATATCATTCAGTGGAATTCCCTTATTTAACAATATAGACATAGCATAACACCTCTTTCTGAAATGACCATTTACATCCCTTGTTACAGGAGCAAGTTACTAATTGTAAGACAAGAAGGATGTGTACGAGGGAACACATGTATCATCTGAAGGGACAGAGGGAAAATGTTTAATCATTTGTTGAAATCAGTGTGCCTGGAGACTCCTGTAAGACTGTTCTTTTTGAAAAGAGGCTCCTTCCCAGAATACTATTTGTTGAAGTCTGCATAGGCAAAATGATAATGGCAGCAGCAAGTGGTACTTAATCTGAACTTTTTTTCCACCTCAGTTTTTGACTATGCAATTTCAACTAATTCACAACACACTGACATGTATTTTGTCATGTCAGTAGCCTGAAAAATCTCAGGAATTCATAAAATGTCCGTGAAGCTCGAACTCTCAGGTAATTGATGATAATTGTTTGATAAATATACTTGCATCTACATTGTGTGACTACACAAGGCTGAAAAATGTCAGGATGGTTCAGCAAAATGTCAGTTCTGTGAAAAATTGGTAGAAATTTTCAATGTAAAGGGCTCTCCATTGAAAAGGAAGACAGCTCATTAAATTTTATTGGCAATGTCAGACGCTAATCCGAACACTAAGAGAATAGCCTTGATAATAAAGGGTAAAGCTTGTAGGTGGCAGGTAAAAGTAGTAGGTTTCTTTGCATGGTATCAGGTGGAATCATTGTTAAACTGATGTAATGGATCCATACAGCTGAACACAAAGTCTTTCAAGCCCTCTAAACAAATATACACTGGGGATGTTAAATACAGAAATGCCTACTGTATAGTTACAGGGTTGAATTATTCTGGGAAAACCTGGAACTAGAGAGAAGCTGGGTAAAATTCTCATACAAATGCTTTGCTAGTAAGAAATGCAGTTTTAAGTGAACATTTTTTGAAAGTTTATTTAATTTTGCCAATAGAAATATACTCTGTGTCAACCCTAGACATTTTTTTGTGATTATTTTTCATTGCAGCCACTGAACAGAAAAAAACCATTGCTTAAACAACTCTATTTTTTGGCATGCACTTCACATACAGAGAGTCTGTCTGGCACACTTTCTGTATTTTTATTCTCTTATTATGAAATAATTTTCCTGAATCTGTCATCTAGATTATAATAAATCTCAACCCTCACCCATGTATATATTCTATTTATCTAACAATAATGATCTGTAGGAAAGATACAAGGTTAAAATAATGCAGGAAGAGTGTATTTTGAAATTGTGTGGGAATTCTCACTTATTCTAGAAACTTGGTCGTATTTCCTGCAGTGGTGTGTAATATCAAGTATAATGTCCTGACTAATTCTTGTTGGAACTATTTTACTGAATCCCCCTCATTTTTGTTTAGGTAATATTCATTTCCTTCCTTA
>JANHGN010004298.1:12605-44997 GCA_024605025.1 Megaceryle maxima | reverse complement strand
ACCCACCTTTAAACCGCCACGACGCTGTACCCAAAGAAACTGAAAAAGAATTTAAAAAACAAAAAAAAAATTGCAAAAGAAAAAAAAAAAAGAAAAAAAAAAAAAAAAAAAAAAAAAAAAGCCACATTAGCTTCCTGACAATGGAAAAAAAATTGTGTATATAACAACTGAAGCAAGAAATACTCACCTGACTCTTTGGCTTATTGTTATTCTGGCTTCATTCTAATGCAGTTTCTTCCTGTTCAATATCAGTTTATAAAACTGTGTTACATGTTCACTGACCCTCGATAACTAAACAAATCCCAGTGTGCAGCTAGATGAATAAATTTCAGTCTGTAATAGTGCAAATACATGCTAATGGGTATTCAGTGAATTCATAATAAATTAACCATTAAAAAGATGCAGGATAAAAGAAAAAAGATATAGGAACAATACGTTTTTGTAATACATTACTCATTATTTCTAGCAGCAGTATTTTTTTCATATAGACAACATGTTTTTCGGTCAACCAATTATGTCTTTTTAATGCCAGTGAAAGAAAAGCTTTCATGATCAATTGCCACATTTAGAAAAAAATATTTTATTTACCTTTTTCTATACATGGACTGGCACAACAGAGACACTTCTACATAGAGTCCTGTAAGCATTTCTGGAATGATGATGTACAACATATGGAGAAGTGAAAACAGAGCAACATTTACTACCATTTGTGTATTATTGGTGCATTGATTGTGGATTTTATTTCAACCTTGGTTTTTTTCAGAGCTAAAATTTATTGACCAAGGAGTGTTTTATATGAGCCAAGGTGGGTGTAAAGCACTGAAACTTGGCTGAAGGGGAACAAAGCTGCTGTACATCAGTTAGAGATCTTCAGCTTTGTCTCATTGCATGGTTTGAATGAGGAAGCTTGGTCATTTTATGTCAGAGCTGGAGAGTTTTCTATTTCTACTTTAGAATTACATCATTGACTGAAATGCTGAATGTGATCTGCAGTTCTTTACTGTGCAAGGGCTTTATTATTTGGGTTTTTTTAGGTGCACTTGAACCCCCTCTATCTCTTACTCTCACATGCACAGTTTAAGGAATTCACGTTTAAATTTGTCTAGCATGTTTTAATGTATTCAGGGCTTATGTTGGTGTTTGACAACAGGGACTGATTTTTCAAATAAATACAATTGAGTTGACCGTGGTCCATTTTTAAATAACATTAGTGATCAAAAATTTCATCATATTTGCATTATTTGGCAGTCTAAGATACACAGACATCTAAGTAGAGACAGCAATAACAATGCATTAAACAGATCAGAGGAACCAGCATGTCACTTGTTCTGAAGATAACTTGTCAGAGAAAGAAAATTCCTTCAAGTGTTTGGTTTAACTTTTTTTTTTCCCTACTCCTTTGGTCTTCCAAGTGCATGAAGATACCATAAGAGCCTGGGTAATATGTGGAAATTTAATTTACAAGATGAATTGTGTAGACTCAACCAATAACCTTTCATGGTGGTGTTTCAAGTACAGAAATGCATAAGCAAAAAAAGACAGTATGAAGCGCTGTCAACAGTTCTTTTAGCTAAAAATGTGACCTACACTGATGTATGAATCTTCTCGATAGATCCCATTTTAAGGGATTTTTGCTTTGTATTTTTTTAAGGTACTGAAGTTCTATGAATTTATTATAAGCATGTGAAGATAGTCCTAATGGATGCAAATAGCCTTACTGCCATGCTGTAGATAAATGTTTCAGTGTTTTTTAACCTTGTTCTCTTACTTACAAAGTCTCATAGCTCAGATCCAGATTTTAGGTAACAGGGAGTCTGCAAAAGAGAAATATGCATAGGAAAGGAAAATGGGGGGGTTGTCTTTTTTTTTTTTTGTGGTGGAGGAATGTTTTGTTGTGGTTTTGTTTTTTGGGGTTTGTTTTTTTTTGTTGGGATTTTTGTGGGTTATTAGTTGGCTTTTTTGTTGTTGTTGTTTTATTATTTGGGTTTTTTTGGTTTTTTTCTTGCTCTCATTAGTCAGTCTCTCCATATGTATTTGAATAGGTGCTGAGCACAGATTAATACACACTCATAGCAGTTGGTGTAGTAAATCTGACCTTGTCACATACTGTTCTTTTTGTTTTCATTAATTCAATGTTTCACATATAGGTATAGAAATCCATAACTAAATGATGACCTGTAATTTGATGGATAGCTCTTAATCCCTAATCAGCACAGGGGAACTTTCATAATTATTTCGTACACCTGTGGTTAATTTTAAGGGTGATTCACTGAAAGTTCTTACAGAAACATAATACCAAAGTGCTAGAGCAACTCCTTGGCCCAACCTAATGTTTCAGATGTCCAGTGTGATATTGTTAGTTTCAACATATCACAGTGGTCAGGAGTCCCTCTAAAAGCACACTAAACCATCTTCTTACTTCAAACCAATGTTCTTCTAACCAACTTGTAACCCCTCAGAAACAGTAACTTCCCTGCTTCCTAGTTAAAGGGTTTTCAAATGTGCAGCTTTTGCTGTAGTTTTGTAGGAAGAAGTAATATATTTATAGACAAGAAGTTCTGTAAACATCAGATCTTATGAATCCTGATTTCTTAGAGATTTGTGTTTTGTGGTCAAGTGGCAGATCCAGCTGAAGCTTTTCCCACAGAATTTATGAAGTCTCTCAGATACCTATGGGTGGTCTTTCAGGTAAACTAATTCCTCTGTGGGGCACTAAGAGGATGATATGTTTTGTGTTGTCATAACAGTTGCCTGTTTTACTGAAATTTTAGGAATTTAATTTTCGCTGAGACACTGAGGCTTACTTTGAATTAATCAGCAGCTTAAAAAATTATTAAAATAGACTGGTGGAGAGTCACTCTGCTGCAGCTCTATCATGAGCCTGCTGGCCACATATTTTGAATTAGCCATTTGCAAAGGAGCCCAAACACATACTGATACTGCCATTAAGTCTCATAGCAGGGACAATGGATTTACTGTAGTGATCTCTGCATACCAAGGGACCATCAATCAAACCACAGTGAATTAAAGATCTCTATCTGTAGTCCTATTTAGAATTTTAACATCAGTTTTGATTTCTTAGATATACATTTGTTCCCATTTTATGTTTAATGCTAAAAGTTACATGAAGAGCTCGATACAAAAAGTCCTTATTAGAAATTATTTGTGTTAGACTTTTTTTTTTTTTTTTTTTTTTTTTTAAAGCCAGAGAAAAAGCCAGAAACAGCACTCTAATACACAGGAAATGATTCTGGTTTTGTTCAAGGAGTTTTGCCTATTTGTGAGCTAATTATGATCCTTTGAAAAGGTAATGAGCTTTCATGGATAGAACTGCAAATATGTGAGAAGTGGGATAGAAGATTGAGTCACAATGTAACAGTTTTAAATCAAATAAACCATATGGCTGAGTTTACAACTAGAGATTAAGATTTCCACATTTTTATTAGTGCTATTACAAAAACAAAATTTTGTGAAAAAAACCAACATAATAATGCAGTCTTAAATTAAGAGAAAATATAATTTGAGGATATAAATTCCCTGACATTGAATAACTAATACTGATATGTTATTTGTTTTTTCTTTATGTATTCCCCTTTCAGAGGAGGAGAAAGAACTAAATATAAATGTAGATTTTCTTGCCTCATTGTCCTCTACTAATTGTAAGAGCAGATTAATGTGTAAGGGTTCTGAGTACCATCTCTTTTTCCCACATCTGTTTAATAGATAAAACTCTGCTAAGAATTAGCAGGGGAAAAGGTAGATGGGTGTGTGCAAGTGCTCAGGTCTGTGTCTCAGATGTAGTTAGCTTACTGGTATGAATGCAGCTGCTGTTAAACAACTGTATGTAAGTCATGGCTCTGGCTCTGATCATAAAAAAAAAAAAGCATGGATAGGACAGAAAGGGAGAGTTATTGGCTAGCTTTTATAATACAGAAATAGGAAAATACCTCTTACATCCACACATTGTTTTTCTGTTAAATACTTTGTGGCTTTGGTTTTTTTGGTGTGAGACACATTCTAAAAATAATTATACATATGGCTTTTCCAAGAGAAAAGGGGATATATTACTGGGAAAAAGGGCTACTTAGCAGGTGAGTAAACTATATGTATCAAGCCAGTACGAGCTCTCCATGCCAGAGTTAAAGCATACTGACAGAAGGAATAGAAAACAGAATATCTAGTTCTGTTGCCTTGTCTACAGATTCTGGTACTGGGCAGACGACATAATTTTGCATTTCTGTTGAATCGTTACAAAATTATTGTAAAAAACATTTTATAGTCCATTATTACATGAAAATTGGGTACACATAAAATCAGTCTTTCTCTGGATGTGACTTTGTAAGCCTTTAAAATGTTACTTTAAATAAAAACCTCATCAATCACCCCTATGAAGTCAATCATAGTATTTTACAAGGTTTTGTCTATTATGAAGGGAACTAATAAGTCTTGATTTATTATTTTCTTTTTAATAATAATTTGCATTATGCATGTCCTGTACCATGATAATCTTAGATTTCATTCATACTAGCAATTGTCCTTCTCATGACATACCTACAGTTTTTGCTCCAGTCCTCATGATGGTGTATTACATTAGTACTTTTGTTATGTCTTCAGTTTCCATCTATGTCCATATTCTTTCATCTCCATTAATTTCCTCATCTTATGTTCAAAGCCTGACCTGACCATGAAGGTTTCCAGTACGGGTCATCTACTACCTCCCTGGGCAACTTGTGCCAGTGTCTCACCATACTCACAGTGAAGAAGTTCTGAAGATTCACCAATTCTCAATCTTGTCCAGGACCCTCAGGATCCCATCCCTCAAGTGTTTCAGCCACAAATCCGGTGCCATCTGCAAACTTGCTGAGGATGCACTTGATCCCACTCTCTATGTCATTGATGAAGATTTTGAACAGTATTCATTCCAGTACGGACCCCTGAGGAACACCACTCATCACCAATCTTCATCTGGACATTGTGCTATTAACCACTACCCTCTGAACGTGACCATTCACCCAACAGTCTGTCCATCAAATCCATATCTCTCCAATGTAGAGAGAAGGATGTTATGGTACACCATGTCAAAAGCCTTTCAGAAGTACAGATAGACAACATCCATACCTCTTTCCTTGTCCACTGATGTAGTCACTCCATCACAGAAGGCCACTAGGTTGGTCAGGCAGAACTTGCCCTTGGTGAAGCCATGCTGTCCTCTATGTGCCTCAGCATAGCTTCTAGGAACATCTGTTCAGTGATCTTTCCATGCACAGAGAGCCTGATGGGTTAGTAGTTCCTGGGGGTCCTCCTTTCTACCCTGTTTTAAAATAGGTGCAATTTTTCCCCTTTTCTAGTCATCAGGGACTTCACCTGACTGCCAGGTCTTCTCAAATGTCATGGAGAGTGACTTGGGAACTATGTTGGCCAATTCCCTCAGGACTCTGGGATGCATTACATCCTGCCCCACAGACATATATATTCAGATTCCTCAGGTGGTCACAGACCTGATCTTCTCTTACAATGGGAGAGACTTTGCTCCCCCAGTCCCTGCCTTGTGGTCCATCCACTCAAGATGTGTGGGAAGAGAGGTTGCCAGTGTAGAATGAAGCAAAAAAGTTGAGTACCTAAGCCTTCTCCTCATTTGTTGCTACCAGTTGTCCAGTCTTGCTCATCAGGGGAGGTATGCTTTCTTTGACCTTTCTTTTCTGGTTGATGTATCTGTAAAAGCACTTCTTATTTTTATTTGTGTCTGCTGCCAAGTTCAGCTCCATTCACATTGGTGAACTAACTGAAATTGGGTCTATCTAACTTGCAAATTATGTTGGTTTTTTTTTCATATCAGTAATTATATTCTGAGGTTTGTTTATACCCTAGGGTGTCTGATACTGCACTATCTTAATATCTTCAAAGCTTCTGTTACTATCATGAACTTTTTTGTGTTCCTACCATAATCCCCTGGGTTTTTTCCTCAACAGTTGTCAAAATATAGCTTCTTGATAATCTAACTAACATTTAATTATCACAGCCTAGTCAGGCATGCATCCCTGTCCTAGGGTCACTGAATAGTTTGCCAAAATAGTGAACTGATACTAGATAGATGAATTGCTTTGGTAACTACTTGCTATAAATATCTATTAATTACAGCACGGCCAGGGGTATGTTGTCAAAATTGCTTTATGGGTTCAACTCATAGTCATTTCAGTCTCGTAAATCTTGTTTCCATAGGACCTTTCCATATATGTTGTTCAGAATTCATTATGAATTTTAATAGCAATGTCCTTGATTGCAGATTGACCAGAAAGGATTAATACACAAACACCCTGAATTTCTTCCTTGCTTGATGATACACCAAAACAAGAAATTATTTTGGCCATTTTGCATGCTTTGGAGCATAACAGTTACTGTCAGTTAAAGATTCTGTTGTCTGACACTTGAGATGTTGCTACAGTTTTTAGTCTTCCTCTATATTCTTTGCTCACAGTTTTTTTCAGTATGGTTAGACTAGGTATGGGAGAATGGTGTAAGAAAGCCTCTGCCTATTGTCAAATTAAATAGAAAAATAACCTGAACCTGCTAACAGAGGTAGAAGAGCACTGAGATGGGTTGCCGATCTCCAACCTATGCAGAAGGAATTCTTGTAATTGGACAATTTACATTTGCTTTGTGTGAAAGGAAGAAAATACATTTATGCCATTGCAATCTAAAATGCATTTATACCTGTGGTTCAGAAAATCAGTAAATCAAATTAATCAATTCCAGCTATACTACTTAGACTCAGGAGTCATGTTAGCTGTGTAGTTTAGAACAGGATATCTTCTTCATGGCCCACCTCAAAAGATGGACAATAGAGAACAGATCCCCTGCAGCTT
Source organism: Megaceryle maxima (assembly GCA_024605025.1). Taxonomy (NCBI): domain Eukaryota; kingdom Metazoa; phylum Chordata; class Aves; order Coraciiformes; family Cerylidae; genus Megaceryle; species Megaceryle maxima. The sequence continues at coordinate 38,134 of JANHGN010004298.1, read as the reverse complement.
TACAGGCTGCTTTCTCGTAGAAAAAAGACTGGCCGCATTTCATCAGTCCAATGCTATATTGCTCAAGACCAGTTAAAATTAAAGTAGGAATCTGGTCTTAACTGTGCTCTTGAGACTAAGTCCTGCTTTTCTTCTTGGTTTACTACATCTGTTTGCTGTTTATGTTTTCAGCAATGGATGCACATGTATACAGAGAAAATTCAGAAATTACATCAATGTAGTGAGCAAATCACTGAAGGGAGAGTTCCCATGTATCTGAAGCTGAGTACTCTGCTACACTTCCCAGCTCCTGTGAGAGTGAACTTCAGGAGAGAAGCCCTTTTCTGCTGTCCCCAGCTCCCTCTCTGCTGGCCAGCTGGGGTACATATGGGTTCTGCTACTACTGACTATCAATTAATTGTATTGCAGCTGAATGCCACAAAGCATAGTGTTATGAAATCGCGAGAGGATCATCTGTAATTCCTAAGGGAGTTTTCTGACAAAGCAGGAAGCATTTCTCTTGATTTCAGCTCTAGGAATCACATACCACCTACATTTTTCTAAAGTCCTTGAACTTCAAGCTATTTAGAGACATAGTGGGACACAGAACTCCTAACAGATGGATGCCTAGACTTTTAATTGTGAGATTTGGTCTTCCTTTATTTTAAGTGGAATGGCTCTGAGCAAGTTTGTTTTAGCAGGTTTGGCCATACTGCACTCTAAGTGTCCAGCAGCACTGCTTGAGTAATTCTACAAATGAAACGTAAGAAGTTTTCAGATTTTTTTTCTTGGATGTAAATTGGAAAAATGCTCTGAAACTATCACCTGTCTTTTCTATAATCAGTTTGCTTTTCCCTGTTTTCCATAGAGAATGCTTGAGCCAATCCTGCTGAGAAATCACAATGATCTGGAAAGTGGGTCTGAAATTGCAGATGTACATTAGCATTGTGCCCATCTTGTTTTATTAGGTCTTTGGACCACAGTAGGAGGGTTCTTGTGCTTGCAATCAAGGACATTTATCACAGTTGGGGCTCATCAGTGTGGTAAAGAAACTTGGCCTGTTTCAGGAAGAAAGATTTGTTATGGTCAGATTCCATATAAAAGGAGAAAGGGAAAAAAGAAGAGGAGTCAGCATTTATTCCTAGTTTAATACTTTTTTTAATTCATATCTAAAATCATTTTTATTGTCTACTATTAAAAATTAAGTATCAGATGTAATACCCTTTCCTTGTATTCTTTACTGACCACTCTATCTGAACATGAACCAATGTTGTTTGGGTTTTTTTCAGTTATGAAAATTGTGAAGTACAAGGATTTTTCAAGATGTTTCATTTTTGATCTCACTTCTTTTCCATCCTATAGGCAATAATAATGGCATGTACTGGAATGGTCCTAGAAAATAGAGAAGATTCAGATTGCATTGGTATCACTTCAATTAAATTTTGCATTTTGAGAGGAGCTTTCAGTACACATGTAGCTTCTAACACTTTTTTTTTCAAAAATCTCAATCCAAGACCCACTGGATTGAGTCAGGTCAGAGTTACTTAGAACTTTACCAAAAGCAGAAATCTCTTGAAGCTCTTTCAACTAAATCTGATATGGAGGAAGTCTAAAGGGAATTTGAGTAAGTGGAAAAGCCTTATTCCTGTAGTAAGTATAAATGAATATGGTGTTGACCTTTTGAGAAGTAAAAAAATCATAGGTTCAGAGAGCAGCATATAAGACATGAAATAAAACATTTGACTGTTGTGCTGAAAATTCTCTTTAGCTTTCCAATGTCTTGCTGTTACCAACCTGCTTAGATAAGTACAGAGTATTGTAAAAGTCTGAGCAGTTAAATATGCTCAAGGTTTGGTATTAAAAAAAATTCAGAGGAACCATCAAATCAAATAAGTCATAGCATTAGCAATTTACAAAAGAAATGCCTTTTTTTACTGCTGTAATGCAATTAGATTTTTTTTTTTTAATAATCATGAATGTATGCACATGTAAACAACTTAAAAATATATCTCTTATTTAGATGAGGCTATGTGATTGATTAATATAAATGAGGAAAAATTGGCAGTACTATCCTGTATGAGGTTCCCCTCATGCCATATGGAATAGGTGCGGAGAGACCACAGTCTAATATTTTTATGGTAATACAAATTGGCTCTGCAGTGCATGAAGAGGAAGAGGAATCTGCTGCAATATGTACTCTCAGTGACATTTTGATTTTTGGCACTTGTTTGTGTATGTGCAAAAACATCCCATTTAGTGATAAATAGAGTTTTGCTCATAATGTAATATTTTGAGCGAATAGACAGGATAAATAAGATGAAGATCTTAGGTAACTTAGTTTCAACTCTGTGCCTTCCTTTAGAAAAAAGTCTCTTAATTGTGGCTTCATGAGTATCACTGGGCTACCTGCAGCACTGCCAACATTAATACATGTCAAAATTTTGAAGTATTTGGAGGCTGTAATGATATGTAGATAAATTACTAAGTGTATGGGTAAATAATTACAAGTAGTTAGGATACCACAGTTCACCGATTTGCTAGTTATCAGCTGAAATGCAGTAACTGATTATTTGCCTGGTTTTAATCCACTGTGGATGTTACAAAAGACTCATAGTTAAATCATCTTCAACTCAAGCTGAATAACTCAGAAAGTTTCAGTTTCTCAAGAAACTTTCTCTTATCTATAGACAGATAACTTTGACTGTGTCTTGGGTTTAAGTTATTCTGTATTTCCCTAAGTTTAATTACAGAGAAAAAAAAAATACATAAATAGGAAAGACATGTATAATGAAAGTAAAAACCCTATAATTTATTTACAAAGAATAGACAAAACTGAGATATAAGTAAACTGTGTTCTTTACCTTAGGATGGTTAAATGGTTGGGGAAACTGAAACTTATGGTAGAAAAAGAAAAAACAAACAAACAAAGAAACTTAAAATACAGACTTAAAATAAAAGCTTAAAATATAGGCATACCTTAGCTGCAATAATCTGTAGCCTTTGTGTTGATATTGCTTCTTTACTACAGCGTATACCGCTCCCTATTTTTTTACATTTTAGCTCTAAGCAATTGATTTCTTTTTTCGGACCTTTTCACTTATATTAAATTCCAAGTGTCTATGTAAAATCTTTGAATTTAAGTTTGAACCAGAGGATGATACATTTTGTTAGTCATAGTTATGTTTAGTGATAGAAAGAGCTCAAGTTAAAATCAGAAATAGTCTAGTTTATAAACACAACAAAAGGTAACTACTGATTTTCATCAGCTTAAGTAAATTGGTATGAAAGATCCATGACTACTTTTGTAACTTGGAGGGCAGTTTTATGGCAGGAATAAAGTTTTCTTGTCCTAGGTAGTATGTGTGACAAAAGCAATGCTAATCTACACTTCAGCTACCTAGCAAAAAAATAGTGGTTTATGGATAGCCTATCCATACAGTACTTATGCTTCCAGCTGCCATGTAAATATATCTTTAGATAAATCTACTCCTTGGTATGTCCCTGTAACAATGATAATAAAAATCTGCATTAGAAATAAAGTCCTTCCTCACCTCTATCTGCTATACAGCAGAAAACTTCTTGAGGCTGAAATGCAACCAAATAGATGGAAAAGCATTTTATTGGGACTGATCCTGTATTTATTTTGAATAATTAAAACTAATGAAATTCTTACCATGATTAAAGTTAGATACCTAGCAAGGTGCAGAATTGCATCTTGGGGTATTAGTTCAAGTGATAGGAAATTCATATGAAGGGGTTGGGACACACTTTCTCACCTCCCCAAATCTTGTACTGGTTCAACACCTTTGGTGATTGCAGAAAAATACAACATCACTGGAGCTGGAGTGTTTCTTTTCTTGCTCATTACTTTTCTGTGCTCTTGCAGGACAGGTTCAAGGTGTTTAGCAATCATTGTGATGGTATAAGAGCAGCATAGCAGACCTGAAATTCTGGAAAATAATGTTAATCTACACGGCAGTTTCACAATTATTAAGTTCCCCACGCATTTTGAGGGTCATTCACAGGTCATTGACTTTGGTATCTAAAATGTATTCCTTCAAATAAATACTTTTCAGATGGTTCACACTGATCTTAATGCAAACTTAAGTTCTGTTTGGGCAATTAGTGAATTCAGTATGTTAAAGGAATTTAGTAAACAGAGGGAAAAAAAAAAATAAATTACCTGGTAACTTCCACAACCTCTCATGAAATCTCCTCTTCAGTGCTTTGGTGGAGACAGAGCAGTTGAAGCATAAGGGTAAAAGGCTGTCAAATCAAACTTTTCACAAATTGGCAGCAACAATGACATACAGCCTTTTTATTTTCCTTTACAAGCTATCTGCTTCATCCAGCTCAGGAGGGTTTTACTAAATATATTCCCAACCTTGAAGAGTCTGGGTACTTGACAATGCATGTCGTATTAAATATGCACATGTGAAAAACATTACAGTGCACCATTAAAACCCTTTTTTATTTCAGTAATACCTTTTTTGATAATCATCAGGATGACCTGTAATCTAAGTTTAAATAATAATCTAGATACACCTAGAGGATGAGGTAGTCAACCAAAGACCCGAGACAGTCTCTGGAAGTGCTTTTCTCTTTTTATCCATTACTGACAGAGATCAGTTTGGTACTTAACCAAAGTGTCTCAGCTAAGTGGGGTGGACTTGGATCTAAGCTTTTTTGGTTATAGTTTTAAGTGGGAAAAATATCTGGAACTGCTGAATTCATAGTAGGCTAAAGTATGTTGAATTACCTCATGGTTTGTATTGATTAACAGCATGCATATGGAATTTGCTGTGTCAGGAATCTTAACTGATGGTAAATTGATTGTGTATTTGATAACAAAGTCAATCAAAATAATCAAATAGTGTTGTACGTGGTGGCTGAGTGAACTTGAAACTTGCACTGTTTCACAGATCCATTCTTACATGATGGCCCCGAAAAGCAGGCTTTAACTAGTAATGTCTATTTCTTGCCATATTTTAAAAGTAAGTTTTGGGGAAAGTCATAGTATTTCAGATTTGTAGAGCTTAATTTAATTTTATCCAGATTGCATCTACCTTTGTAGGATTTACGTATCTCTATGCTTATTTGACACAATCAGATCTTCCCATGGTACTTGTTGGCATATTCCCTGCTGCATTGTGAAAGTAATGTTGCTTTCTGACTGCTGATGATACTGGATGTATTTATGCAAGATTTGAAATATACCACAGAAACTATTTAGATTAGGATTATATATATGTATATGTTGGGTTTTTTTAAACAGATAACTGTAATGTTCTCTTGAAGCATATTTAATGTAGCCATATATTACATTTGTACACCTTCTACATTGATAGTAACATCCAAAACAAAGTACTGAACTCTAAATTATTTTACAAAAAAAAAGGAGAAAAAATTTTCTCTAGTTACATCTGTATCCTTCCTTAGAAAACCAGGACACTTTATAATATCCATACATTATCTCATCAGACTCTATTGAAAGTATAATTAACAGAGACAGAGAAGAAATAAGTTTATTTTCACTGATTTCTTCTATGAAGATCTCTTCCAAGAGAAGTCAAACACCTGCTCTAATAGCTTGATTGCCATTTCATGACACCCAGCCCCATTCAGTCACATATCTCACTTCTATCTAAGAAAAAATAAAAATAAGATATATGGTGCCTCTGAAGCCTTAGGATAGATTTTCATCATGATAATCACAAAACAAAAGGAAAATCTGAAAAAGCACTTATTTAAACTACAGGAAGATGGCTTTTGATAAGTGCAATACTTTTTTCTAGTTTTAAGGTCTGTAGTTTCCACTCATGTTAATGCATTCTAATTATTATCCTACTTAGTTTTTGTTTCTTATGAAGATTAAAGTGGTCTATTTGATGTGTGCAAAGAAGTGACTGTGTAAAATGGTAAATTAATTGGAAGATGTCAGCTTAGGAGAATGTTTTTGACATGAGTGCTGTAAGGCTGTTAACAAACAGACTATCTCATTTGTCTCACCATGAAATGAAAATAAAAATCACAACATTATGATAAGATCTTGACTAGGAAATGCTTGCAAGACTCTTTGAAGCCTTAGGTTCTTTTCTTCCCTGGGCTTTGGCACCGTGATGTATGCAAACCACGTTCTACATAACTGTGAAGTGATTCAGGTTCTGTGCAGAACAGATGGACCAGGGCTAATGTGGCGATGTGCACTGGAGATGAGAACAGATTAATACCACAAGGGGAGACTGGAGGAAAATTGGAAAGATGGGGGTATTTGAACTAATTCATGAATCATTTCCAACTGATAGTTATGCCTTCAGGCACAGTGAATAATATCAAGGAAGCACATTTAAATTTTTATAAGTTTGTTTTAATGTAGATCAGTATTAGAAATACTTTTGGATGATTAAAAAATATATCTTGTATTACCCTATCCCATAATGTACCTTTGTGATTCAGATTTCACTGACCTTAATTGTGTACACTGTGACATGAACTGCTTTTTGGAAAAACCATGGCAGATTTGTGGATGTGACACAAAGCTTTTGAAAAGGTGTTTTTAGGTTTTTTTTTTTCAAGAAGCACATTATGAGCTGGGAGAACATGCTCCACCACTTTCATCCAAGCCACAGAGATGCAGCTCTGCAGTGTTTGGAGGCATGGTCTAATTACTAGAACTCATTCAGGTATTTCTCTAAGTCTCCTGTATCTTCAGCTTACCCAAACAGTCTTCAGTCTTGTGAGGTTCAGGCTTCTCAAAGCTGTGCAAGAGCAAGCACATGTCGACGCCTCCATCTCTGAATGAGACCTTCAGGCATATGTTGCAGAATGAGACTTTCAACAGAGACATTTCACATGACCAAGTTATGATACTCTTGCTAATGGACATTTTACTGCAGGGCAGAAAATTACATAGAAATACAGAGGTCCACCTGAGAATTAAAACTATTTTAACATGCACAGCACCACTCTATCCAAAATAATGAAGATACTTGAGAAATATGTAACTTCCCAGTATCAGGGAAGATATCCAAGTTTTGTTTATGGGTGGAAAAGCACAATTCCATCATCAAAGACATCAAAGATTCTTCATTTTGCAAAGTTCAGACTATATGGATGAGCCTGATTATTAGTATTCATAAGGTACATGGTTGATAAAAGGAAAAAGAAACAGTGAGAAAAGGAAATGTATAGATGATTGTCTGGATGCTCTGCATGACTTCTCAGGAGATTATTTTCAAGCTACAGAGGAGGACATGCAACACTTGACAGTGAGGGAAGATTTTGAGAAAAAACTAATGAAGATGGCTAGTTTAGTTTGCTAGCAAGGAAATAATCTACCTTGTTTTCTGTTCACCAGCACAGAAGATGCTGCAATATTCCTCTTGTATACAATTCTTTCATTCCAGGAAAGCCTCAATAAGAAGAGACAAAGGTATGAAATGACCCACTGACCTAAAACTTGATTCTCTTTCTGCTGATCTCATTGCAGGTTGCAAATCTGGCCTGTTCAATCTCAAATAACGAAGAAGGTGTGAAATTAGTCCGTATGGCAGCAACACAGATTGATAGTCTGTGCCCACAGGTAAGTAAGAGTTCTGCTAAAAAGTACCTGAGTACTCTTTGGGCCTTGAAAAGCATTAGTTAGGTGAGACAGGGAAAACACTTTAGATGAAGATGACAGCATTGCCTTTGTCATTTTTGCCTCTTTTCATGAACTCTGAAGAATACATTCATATCTATACCCAAAAAGTGTTCAAGACCAAGTTGGATGGGGCTTTGAGCAACCTGGTTTAGTGGGAACTGTCCTGCCTGTGGCAGGGGGGGGTTAGAACTGGATTATTTTTAAGGTCCTTTCCTACCCAGACCATTCTATGATTCTGTCTTGAGACCTGCATATTGAACAGGGTGTGATGCTATTTTTTAACAGTCTTTAATCTCTTAGTTTTTTGCCTTATGAAGAAACATCGCCACTCCTCATAACAAATTATTTTGGATAACAGGTAATAAATGCTGCACTCACATTGGCTGCCAGACCCCAAAGCAAAGTAGCACAGGACAACATGGACGTCTTTAAAGATCAGTGGGAGAAACAAGTGAGAGTTCTTACTGAAGCTGTTGATGACATCACTTCGGTGGATGATTTCCTCTCTGTTTCAGGTACTGGGATCAAAGAATTCTTCTAAAAATATATTCCTAAATTAATGGGTCAAAGTAGAGAAAAACTATAATTACTAAAGTGTCACTAGCCCATTAGTCCATCCCTTTTGGAATGCTGATCTTCTACATTCAGTAGGAGCAACCAAGACATGCCAATTAATCCCTGGTAGCAATGGTTAGCTTTTCACCTCCCAGAAAATAGCATTCTATTTGTGCTTCTGTTTCTAGAGAAGTTTTGTTTCAACTCGGGCACAAGGTAGTATTTTGGCCACCTTTTAAAAATTTATTCCAGACCTGTAACAAGCTGGCAGTTTTGTAACAATTGTTAGAGTCCTTGTGCAGCTGTAGGCAAGAGCAGGAAAGATAAACTTTATTTTTTAGCTTTGCTCTTAGCATCCTTTTAGCAGCAGCATCTAAACAGTGGGAGTGATGTACCATACAGTTCTGGCCCTTTGATCTTCCATACCAATTTCCTGGCTCTGAAGAGGCATAGGAAGAAGAAAAATAGGTAGATGCTACATACATGTCCTATCTACATGTGTTCTCAAGACATGACTCATGTGTACATTTCCAGAGATCTGGGAAGGACTTGTGGGTCCCAGAGTTACAGATGTAGCAATGCAACCAGAGACAATTAGTAAAGTAGTATAAGAAACAGCAATTCTCTGCACTTGTCTGACCTTTCTAGGAAGGATTACAATGCAAAGCAAGTTCTGCTATGAAAACAGTCAAAGTACCTTAGTCCTTACATAAAGTAGGGATGGAGAAGAGAAGGACATTGACTCTTTGGATCACAGTCATTTCTCCATCTTCTTTGTGAAGTGCTACAACTTATGGCAGAATATATTGTTGTAATATAGTCATACACAATGAATACTGTAATTACCAAGTGATGCATGTCTTGGGTTAATTGTCTGCTGTTGCGGCTGCAAAAAGAATAATTTTCCACTTACAGCTTGAAAGATGTGAATAAGGACGTGTTGTAAGGACATAGTGTGCCAAGTGTGCTTAGCTTACTCTAAGGTCACAGAAAAGCCAAACTTCAGGAGATAGCTTGGCCTTAATTTTACGTTTCATTCTACATTCTTTTCCTTGATGTTTCCTAAAATTAATAATATGTTTAAGTTGTTTGGAGAAAAAGGATAATTATCCTTTAAAAAAAATCCTTAATTTAAATTTTTTTCTGTCTATATGTCCATCTATACTGGTTTGTTGTATCCCGCTATTATTAGTAACAGGGATATGGTTTAGTTTAGTATAATTCCATTCCACTGTTCAACACCACTGCTAGAGTGTTTACTGCAAGCCATGACAAGAAAATGAACTCTCAGAATGAAAAGGTACTTCAGAATCTGGTAGCACATAAATTCTTATTCGAGATTTGAGGCGGGCAAACACTTCAACAGACCTACTTCTACCATGAAAGGGCAAATTAAGCTGTAAATTGCAGACCCAGTACACAAGCCAAGTGTTGGCAAACTTGCTTAAATGTCCATTTGGTTATTTGTTTCAGGATTTTGTTTACTCCAAGCACTTGTATCCATAAAAACAGAAGTTATTTGAATGGACAATGGGTTTTTGTTTGTTTGTTTATTTGTTTTGTGGTTTTTTTTCTCAAATCTTATTTTCTTCCAACATATTCTTGATTTGCATGTGACTTTCCAAGCCAGCAGAGAAATGTTATTTCTATTGGTATATAAAAGAGTTTTTTTCTAATATTGTCCATGGACATCTCTATTAAAAATGAGAAAACATCTCATGTACCAGAAAACCTGTTCCTGCTATTTGTAAGCATGGAAGCCTCACCTTACACAGGGTAGGGTTTTTTTTAGATGTTTAGATGTCTGGTTAAACGTACCTCATGAAATGACACCTCCTCCTCTTCATATTGAGTGTCATATTTGATAGCATATTTTATTAATACAGTAGCTACCAAAAGAAGGCTGTCCATAATTATAATCAATTACTTTGTATTTCAAAAGCACTGTCCTTTCAAATCCATATAGAAGTTGTTCTTGGGAAAAATTTCTCTATGCAATGGTAAAGAAATCGCTGATGATGATGTAACAGTGAACAAATATTTTAGCAAAGCAACATTATTTAGATGTGGATAGAGTTTTTTAAACAAAGAATTTTGCCTTCCAAGTTACTTTGATTCACAGCTCAGGGGACTTTCAGTTTTCATTCAGTGTAGTTACAGTTTAAAATTTAACATCGTGTAAAACATTTCTGAAACTCTCAAGTGGTCATACCTTGGGATATTTAACAGTGAAGAGTCATGTGTCATTACATTTTTGATAACTAATAAAAAATGTTTGGTGAACTGATTCTGTTTTATTTTTTACTATTGCAAAGAACAGCATTTCATTTTCAGTTTAGTGGTGTCTGTGGCAGAAAAGTAAGCTGTTGTTTAGAGGCATTGAGTTTTGCAGAGTGCATTTGTGCAAATATGAATTATTGAAATTGTTTTTAACTGTACTTGCTGCAGGGAAATAATGTCTGACCCAGTCAAGGTCTGCATCATCCTATTCAAAATCTGCTTCACCCTTTCACATTATCAGGGTGTTAAGAATACTACATAAACTGTGATACTTCTGCACATGAGAGTAGACGGCCTGATTCTGAGCTGAAAATAAAACAACTCAGCTCCCAAGATTTCCATAAAGCTACTTGATATTACATCATCTTTGTAGCCTCACTGTTGTCAACTCTTACTTCAGAATATGCACGGTCATATGTAATTGTGAGTCATGAAAATTCACAGCTTTATCTCTGGCATAGACGGAGTAAAGGAGATGAACAGCTCATGCACAGGCTCCTTGTTATCTACAAAGGCCATTTGCTGTTGTCTTTTCAAAATGATTTATTTTCTTTTCTAACTTATTTAGGCACAAATGAATCAAACATACTAAATGTTTATGGGAATGTGTAAATTCATTTTCAGAAAATTGCCTTTATTAAAGCATCTGCATAATATTTGACTGCTTTTTTTTTTTGCATTCATTTTTATTACACTTTCATTCTAATAAAATTCAGTTTGAATTCATGTTTGAAATTGATGTGACTGTTTTTCAAAGAATTACAGGTTGGTATAGGTGAGAGGACATAGCCCAGACCCTTTTGAAGATACATATCACACTTGGGTTTTTTACTGTTTTGTAGCACAGTATCACAGAATGGTATTTGTTTTGCAGACCTGGATAAGGACAGATAACAATTTTTTTAACATACTGACATTTGCTGTTTACCCAAATCAGTAAGTTTTGCTATGAGGAAGAAGGGAATGAAATGAGCCTTATTTCTTTCCTACATTCCAGAAAACCATATTCTGGAAGATGTGAATAAGTGTGTGATTGCTCTCCAAGAGGGGGATGTTGATACGCTGGACAGAACTGCAGGTGCCATCCGAGGCCGTGCAGCCAGAGTTATTCACATCATTAATGCAGAGATGGAAAACTATGAAACTGGAGTTTATACTGAGAAAGTGCTGGAAGCTACAAAGCTACTCTCTGAAACAGGTAAGTTTGCTTGAAAATATTGATCATTCTTAAGTCATGTAAAACTTGCAGTTAGTTCTCTGAAATCTGTAACTCAGAGGGGAACCTGTCTTGGAAACAAGGTATAAACAAACAAATTAATGACCATGTGGGGTTTTTTGTTTGTTTGTTTGTTTTGTTTGTTTGTTTCTTTTGTGGTTTTTTGTTTGTTTTTTGTTTGTTTTGTTTTGGTTTTTGTTTTTTTAAATTTCTACTCAATGCTGCTGAAGAAGTCATATTGACAAGAGCTGTATTAGAGAAGAGATTCAGTAACCCATCAAGGATAGTTTACTTCTACTTCATCAAAGTTTCAGTGATTTGAGTAAATAAGACACAGCCTTTTTTTCAAGTTTTTTGGGAGACAGTTTTTTATATGTCTCTAGAAAATAATTACAAACATTTCTTTCTAGTCTGTGCAGGTAAATGTACTTGGTGACTGGAGTTGTGTTTCTAAACAAAACAATTTTTCATTGAAAATACATTTGAACAACTGAAAATATATTACCTGATTGAAAAATTATAAAAGTCTGCCAGATTATATTAAAAAAAAGAGATTATATCAAATATGTAGACTATATGAAATATATGGATTATATAAAAATATAAAAGTCTGATAGGGGGATAGACTGGGAGAAAACACTGATTGGTATTTTTTTAACATGTTTTTACCTTCACAGAGCAGGGATTGTATTTCATCTAATTGTAGGTGATTACGTCTGAGCTGCTCATTTTAGACTCCTACATATTCAGTATTAACTGTTGCTATGTGCACCTGAAGTATTCAGTGCAGACAGTACTATGAAGTGTTCTCATCTTAAAGCAGTGGTCTACATTTTTCCAGATGAATTATGCTTTGAATTTCACCAACGTCATTGACTAGGTCTCTCCTCACTGTACAAGTGATCAGCTATGATATAGATGCACATAGTGTAGGTGTCTTAAAATATCAGAGCTGATCCTCCCCTGACCGCACTTGTTCATCTGGGATTTAAAATTAAGATTTTAGAAGGAACAAATGAGAATGAACCAGTTCAGGACACACCAAATGTAACATTCAGACAAAAGAACCAGACATCTCCTATGAGATAGAAAACCAATAATAATAATTTAAAAAAAGTTGTAGCTTGGGCAGACTCTGTGTTAACTTTAAGAATACAAGTCAGCTAAATGAGTTAAAAACAATGTTGAGATGAATTAACATTATTTGTTGTTTATTGTTGTCCCCAGCTTATTGTTTTAGGCTGTATAGGGACCCCAAGACCTTTTTGTGCAGATAAATCTCAATAACCAAAATCAAGAATTTCTTCTTTTTCTGACCTTTCATTATGATTTACTGGCAATCGTAGCTGAAGTGTGAATTCTTGTGATTGCGATTATGACTAAATGTGCCTTGAACACTCAGAATGCTTGTAGATTCACACGAGTGACTCAACACTGCTAGAAATGAACTTTTGCAAACTCTGCTGTGAGCTGCAAACACACATTTTTGGGGAGACATCAGAAAACAGGAACATGACCTGCAGCCCATGGTACATGCTTCATTTGGCTCTATGCAGCTATTTCCTCTGCACCAGTCATCTTCACTTTTCATCTGACTGAAACTGGAGGAACAGGTTTTGTCCATGTACAGCTTGAAGATAATGCAATGTTTATTTATTTTTTTTCATTGAAGTTTAATAATTCTATTTGTGCCATGTGTTTTTTAGGTAGGACAAGCAAAAGTTCACCCAAAAATTGTTTTTATTAGTCCTTCTATTTTTCACTACCCAACAACAGGTGAATTGAACAAGTACTGTATATTTAGCTTAATTGAAAAGTCTATGTACTAGCATTGTGAATTAACAGAAAGAATAGTCTGTTCAGTTTGGTAAAATATTTTGTTGTACACTTGTGTTAAAATCTCCTTTCGGTAAGAGTTACTTTTAAAAATTCTTTTTTATTCAGCCAAAATTCTGTAACCTTTTTTATTAATATTTTTTTAATGGAATAACTAACAGTTATGAAGCAAAGTTATATAGCTCAGTAATAGGCACAGTAAATACAATCCACATTTAATGCACTTTCTGATATTATTTGAATTGTAACTAAGTGCTAGAAGCTCTGAACTGCTTCTTGACGACATCAACTTGTTAATGGTAGGATTCAGTACTTCACACTGAGTCTCTGTTCCTCAAAGTTGTTACTTATTTTGCAATTTGTAAAATGTAAGTAAACTTGCAAGTAACTAAAAAAAAAAAACAAAACTTTCAATGTTAAGAACTGTACATCATGTACAAATTGTGCAACAGAAGTTCAAAAAACAGAATGGGCCCAGAATTAGTGAAGCAAATAATGATAAAACAATTTATGCCAGATATGAATGAGAATCATTAATATTTCAGCACAATTTCTGTCTTCAGCTTTTCAGGCTTTTTGTAAAGACATTGATTATTATTTCTCTATGACTGTTGATTTTAAAAAGCAGAATTAACTGACTCCTTTTGTCACCCTACACTAAAGTGGTGACTATTATATTTAGACCACCGTATGCCATTCTGTGCTCTGCCCTTTTATACCCTGTCTACACATCCATCCCTGTAGCTATGAATATAGAATATTTTTATTCTATAATCACCTTGAGATCCTCTGCAGAAATTTTTCGAACACTCTAGAATGATGAGAGTGCTGAGGCTCCACCCACAAATGAGCATATAAATGTCTGAGAAACTCAACTCTTATCATTTTCATCTCTTTTCATCTGTATTTTTAACCTAACCTTTATTTATTTTTAAATGAAGTGCCTTTAAAAGCAGAAAAAAAAAATTAGTTAAATGGCAGTGCAAAAGAAATAAGCACATTACATTTCTCTTACAATTATTATTTATTTTTAATTATAAGGTCAGGAAAGGAAAGCCTCTGTTAAGCCTATTTTTTCAGGGATTTTGTATTGTTCCATGAGTACTGGGTTTGATGCACAGATCAAATATGGATTACACTTTTTCTGAAAGAGAAACACCTTACTAATGGATTCTTTAGGGGGGGAGAAAATTAATCTTTAATGAAAGTGATATTTGTAGGTTCTAAGAAATTGAAATTATGCAGACCTTACTTTAATAACTGGTTTAATCTTAAATTTTTGTTTGTAATTTTAATTTACAGCTTTTCAATATATATGAGATGGACTTTCTTTAATGGTTTAGTGCTTTCTTGCCTGTTCTTGACTAACCCACTATCTTTACAGCCAAGTACTGGGTAGAGGCTAGATACTTTTCTCTGAGAGTAGTATTAGGGAGTGACATATTGGTTATTTTCTTTTTTAAATTGAGTACTTTTATTTTCCATTAAAACCAAAATAAAATTTGCTGACTTTCTAATAAATCCAAGATGAAAACTATAAAACTACAGAGTCTATAGGTCTTCCTGGAAAGAAACACAAATCTCATCGATTGTAGTGGATGTTAATTGTTGTGCTGGAGTAAACAAGAGCTTCAGGGTTTGTTGGTTTTTCATTTTATTTTTTTTTTATCTGCACTGTGAAGTTTTACTAATATCTTAGAAGAGATTTGTAAAGAGCAAGGTCCAGTGGGTGCCTGGGGACAGCCCCAGCCCTGGATTTCAGGCAGCTCTATGGGGACAGGTAAGGCCTGAGGCCAGGCTGGGATATCAGCCCACAGATTGGAGTTGGGATCAGGCCCAATGAGGGGAACCAGGGTAAAACACATTCCAGGGACTAGTAGACAGGGCTGTGCTTGGTAGACAGGGCCTTGCTGATGGCTCCAGTTCAATCATAGAATCATAGTACTGTTTTGGTTGGAAAAGACCTTTAAGATCATCAAGTCCAACAATTAACCCTGACAGGTCACCACTAAACCATGTCCCTCAGTGCCCCATCTCCTGGCACAACCTGAGACCATTTCCTTTTGTCCTATCACTTCCTTCTTGGGAGAAGACACCAACCCCCCCTGGCTCCAACCTCCTTTCAGGGTGTTGTCAAAAGTGAGAAGGTCTTCCCTGAGCCTCCTTTTCTCCAGGCTCGTTAACTCCAGGTCACTCATCTACTCCTAATAAGACTTGTGGTCTAAACCCTTTACCAGTTTTGATGTCCTTCTCTGGACATGCTCTATCACCTCAATGTCCTTTGTGTAGTGAAGGGCACAAAACTGAACCTAGTATTTGAGGTGCAGCCTCAGCAGTACTGAGTACAAGGGGGACAATCCCTGCCCTAGTCCTGCTGGCCACACTGTTTCTGATACGTCAGGATGCTGTTTGCCTTCTTGGACACCTGGACGCACTGCTGGCTCATATTCTGATGGCTGTCAACCAACACCCCCAGGTCCTTTTCCAGTGGGCACATTCCAGCCACTCTTCCCAAGTGTAGGACTTGGCCCTCAGCCTTATTGAACCTCATACCATTGGCCTCATTGCATTGATCCAGCCTGTCAAGGGCCCTCTGTAGATCGTTCCTACCCTCAAGGATATCAACACACCCATCTAACTTCCTGTCATCTGCAAACTTACTGAAGGTAACCTCAATCCCCTCATCCAGATGATTGATAAAGATATTAAACTGAACACACTCCAGTACTGAGCGCTGCAAAACACTACTTCTGACCAGCCATCAGCTGGATTTAACTCCATTCACCACCACTCTTTGGGCCTGGCCATCCATCCAGTTTTTTACCCAGTGAAGGGTATGCCCATCCAAGCCACAAGCAGTCAGTTTCTCCAGGAGAATCCTATGGGAAACTGTCAAATGCTTTACTAAAGTCTAGGTAGACAACATCCACAACCTTTCCCTCATCTACTGATCAGGTCATCTTGTTCTAGGAGGAGAACAGGTTAGTCAAGCAGGACCTGCCTGTCACAAACCCACACTGACTGGGCCTGGTTGTCTGGTTGTCCTGTATGTACCCGTGATGGCACTCAAGATGATCTGCTCCATAACCTTACTTGGCACCACAGTCGGACTGATGAGTGTTCCCTGGACGCTGCTTCTGTCCCATCTTGTAGATGGGTGTCGCTTTTGCTGATCTCTGGTCAACCATAACCTCCCTTATTAGCCAGGAAATTAACAAATGTTATATTAGTATTCAGCATTTGTAGAGGACTGTGAAATTATCCTGCAACAGATGGTGAAAAGAAAGGAAATGAAAGGAAAGGAAAGGACAAAGAAAGGAAAAAGAAAAGGTTAAAAGCAAGGAAAAAGGCAGAAAAAAAGGAAATGCATAAGAGAAACAGTACAATTTCTATTTGAACATTGAGATCTCATACTGCTCAGCACCCTGTCCTCCTGTCCTATCAGTGACTGAGGCTGTCTGAGAGTGACCCATTGCTTTTAATAAGGAGTTTCTAAACAAGTAAAAAGAATTGTCCACAGAAAGAAATCGAGTTACAGGCCACAAGGTTGAATATCATTTTTCCAGATTTCTGAGATGCAGGGAGGAGAAAAAGGTGTGACATCTTCTAAAGGGCAGAGAGTTGAATTTAAATTCAGAAAACTAGAGTAGACTTGTCAGGGTTGTAATGAAAGAAAGTGAATGCAAAATGAAGGAGAAAAAGAAGAAGTGGGCCTGGGAAGGGCCATGAAAACCTTCCAATATTTTTTTTTAACTTCAGTTTCAATTAGGATGTCTAGAAACTGTCTTGGGTTACTCACTCCTGTGAAGGACATAGAAAATTTAAAATTATCTGACTTAGACCAGAAATTTGAGTTTCAGCTTTTAACATTTAAAAAAATATTTTAATAACTATGTATCTACCTGTTTTTTAAGTAGGTCACTGTTCAACTTATGGTTTGACTCAATGTTTTTTTTTTTGTCTTTATCAGAATGGGCTGAAGCTTAAAATCGGCAGTGCTGGTAATTCAGCAATAAGCCTGTGAGAGTTTTATCAGTATGAGTAGGACAAACTTTAAAGATATTTATCACTAGGAAAAGACAGCTCAATGATATTATCAAAGCTAATACTAAAATGTGGTAAAGATGGATTTTTCAGTAGTGATATGAAAGGAAACAAAATGCAGAAGCAAGAAGACGAATTTAAGTATAGCTGTAATCAGAAAAACCCCATATCACATCTGAGGGAGAGCTAAGAGTTGCAAAATGGAGCCTATTTAAAAAATAAATGATGTTAAATTCATGTTTTATGGGAGTTTCAGGTAGTTATAATACAACTTACAGGTACCATCATCCTGAGAACATGAGATCATTTATCCAGGGGTTTTGATGAAATCATGGCTTTTATTCTGCAAAGTACTGTAGCGTTTTCTTTAAAGTTTTGCTAAACTGAAATCCAAAGGTCAAGGTATCACCAAGAAAAAATATTTAATGCATTATTAAGAAGAAAGTATTTTACAAAAGGACCAGAGAATACATGAAGGATTTTAAAGCAGAATGACAGTGTTCAGTATGCAGAGGAATACAATAAGAAATCTTGTAAAATATATTGTAGAACAATTAAATGAGACACATAACAGATTAATAAATCACCATGGTGTCTCAAAGCTTAAATTTTTATTTTTTTTTTTTTTCCATTTTCAGAGTTTAACAATAGAATATACTACTAAAGGAGAATATGATGTAATTGATTTAGATTTTTAAAGACTTTTCATAAAGTTCTGCCACACAGCTGTTTGGAAAATGGGTGACCACTGAATGAAAGTTAAGACCTTTTATGGATTAAGAGCTGGTTACAAGGCACGAGGAAAGCATAAATGACCATTTCTCAGCAGGCAGGAAGATAAATCCTGTTATGTTTCAGGGGTCAGCACTGTGGTTGCTGTATTAATTAACAGGTGAATAGACAGAAGCAAAATTTGCCAAAATAAAAATGCTGGTTTGGCTGGTGGGATTAGGGGAAGACAACACTAAAAGATAACTTTGTTTGATTTCTCTAGGTAAATAGAACAATTTAAACTATATTGTCTATGCAGACAGGAAGGCTCTGAGCTAATTCATCCTCTCAGAAAAAATATGGCATCATTATGGGCAACTGGGCAATGGTATCTTTTCCATTCACAACTACCCTCACATGAGTGTTTAAGATGCTAACTGTATATGAGGAGGATATTCACTGAATGTCCCAGATAGTTGTTGCAGCTTTGATCTTCACAACCTCAAGATCTTCCAGAAATGCAAGAAAGTCAAGATAAGGATGACAAAATTAAAGAAATGTGGGGATTTGGAGACAATTTCACTTGAGGAGTGCTTAAGACTAGTATTATCTATTTTGCATGTGCCACACCTTAGATAATGAATAGTAGGCTAGTATAATAGAAGTACCTGAAGGGGGCCTACATGAAGGCAGGGGAAGTCTATTCAAAAGGGTTTGTAATGATAGGACAAGGAATAATGGTTTTAAGTTGGGAAAGGATAGATTTAGACTGGATATTAGAAAAAATTTCTTTAATATGAGGGTGATAGATCACTGGAATGGGCTGCCCAGCGAGGTGGTGGAGGCCCCATCCTTGGAGTCATTCAAGGTCAGGCTTGAAGGGGCTCTGAGCAACCTGCCCTAGGCAGAGATGACCCTACTTGTATAGGGAGGTTGGACCAGATGACCTCTAGAGGTCCCTTCCTGCCTAAAACATTTCATGATTCTAAGTGTCCAACTTCATATACCATTATGACTTAATCACTGCTGAAATTTTTTCTTAAAAACATCTTGTGTTCTTGAGAGCCCTTTTTTTAGAGAAAGGAGGATAGTTGTGGAGGTAGAAAAAAAAAAATTATACCAAGTCTAGAAAATATAGACAGAAAAATGCAGTGCATATTGACTAGCTCCAACAGAATATTGTGTGAATGTAAGTGTGAATTGTACAATAATCTTTTAAAATAAAAAAACCTGACATTCCTTGCATCCCTTTGCCTACACACACCTACGTACAGATAGATATACACAAACTTATAACTAAAGCCAGAAAGGGTGTTTTGTTTGTGTTATATAAGCCATTTTGTGTTCAATAGCACACAACTGTTTTCTTGAGGGTACTCTTTGAAGAGCTGCAGCTAGCTTTTATTTGAAATATTAACCTGAAGGGAGTTCTGTTTAATAATAATAATAATATTTGTGGGCTACTCACTGTATGTAGTTTTTATTTGCACAAGCATGCAGAAGAATGAGACACCTGAAAATGGTGAGACACGTATGTCTCTGAACCTTAGTTCTACCCTGACATTTTACCTTTCTGCAAATGACAATTCAATCAATAAAAAAAAAGAAAAAAAAAAAGGCAAAAAAAAAAAAGCAAAAAAAAAGATACAGTTTGAAGATTTGATTTTTTTTTTCCTTTGATGTGTATCCAAACTGAATAGTTTCATAATACTGACAATAAAGTAGGAGCCTTCTGTGAAGTGCCAGTAGACTTCGTTAACACATATAGACCAAAGGGTCAGGACTTGGCCATAAAATCATGGCACTCTGAGAACATTGATTTTACAGTCCATGCCTAATCAGTGATGCTGTGTATTGATAGTGAAGGCTGATTCTTCCTGAAAGTCTTATGTTTACCTCAAAATTCTACAGGGTGTGCGTATTTATTATTTTACACCTGTACTTTAGCCATTTCACTGAGGGAAGAGTGAATAAATAAATAGCAAGAGAGGAGTTGGTCTTGTGCTTTTCATAATGATGTTTCACCTTTTTCTATGCCATAGCATAGGACCATCCTGCTGCAAATTTTGCCCTAATTTCTGTTTTTCTCTTTCCTGAGTGACCAATATGAGATGCATAGGGTTTGATATCCAGAACTGATGAGGATTAATGAATGCTAATTAATATTTAGCTGTTACAAAAGTCAGTGACCGCTTCTCTAAATATATGTATATTCATGATCTGTCTAAACACAAGAGTGTGCTACAAAGATACATAGATGGAAGCATACATCAGCCCAAGCAACAATATATTTAAATCTATTTGGCTTCTTGAAAAACCAGTTGGTCAAATACTGTCATATTAGGCAATGAAGCTGGTGAGGGGTCTAGAAAAAGAAGTCTTGTGAGGAGTAGCTGAGGGAACTGAGATTGTTCACCCTGGACAAAAAAGAGGCACAGGGGAGACCTCCTCACTTTGAACAACTCCCTGAAAGAAGGTTGTAGCAGGGTGGGGTCAGTCTCACAAGAAACAAGTGGTAGGACAAGAGGAAACACCTCAAGCTGTGCCAGAAGAGGTTTAGTTTTGACATGAGGACAATTTATTCCCCAAAAGGTTTGTCAAGCTTTGGAACGGATTGTCCAGGGCAGTGGGCACGTGGTGCTGAGAGGTGTGGTTTAGTGGTGGACTTGGAAGTATTAAGTTTATGATCTAATGATTGTGACTCTATGATCTTAAAGGTCTTTCCCAACCTAACAATTCTAAGATTCTGTGTTATATTCTATAATATTTAAGTAGAGTTTTATAAATCTTTTTAATTAGTAATATAATAATCATGTCTGAAATGAAAATTACAATATGAAAGTAGGGGTTAAAAAACATTTTATGAAATATTTAAAATCTTCTGATCAGGAATTTATAGTTCTTCTAGAAACAGACTTTGACAAACACTTCAATCTAAATGAGGTGTCATGTTTGATTCCTAATTCGTAATTCAAACTAAATTAAGAACCTGTTCCATCTTTGACAGACTATGTCAGATATCCCATAGGCATTATTTCTTAAATACCTGTTTAAAAAACTTCTAGTAGACTGTGTTCTTTCCTCAGTTAAGTAAATTAATAGATTAATTAACAACAACAACAAAAAAGTCTATAAGAAATTTCATCCAAAAATCTGATTTTTTTAAACTATAGCTTTGTCAATTTCCTGTACTAAAAACTCTTAAATCTTAATAATGGCTGAGCTTTTTTCCTAACAGAGCATCTTTTTTTTCTTGGTGGTTTGTTTTGTTGGTTTTTTGGTTTTGTTTTGGTTTTTGGGGGGTTTTGTGGGTTTGTTTGTTTGTTTGTTTGTGGAGTTTTTTATTATTATTTTTTGTTGGGTTTTTTGTTTGTTTTTTGGTGTGTGCATCATTTATGAATTTTTCTTCTTTATTAGTATTCCCTGGTGACCCTTAGTGTAAAATAACTGCCAATTAATCTGGATAATTTTGTTGGTTTATGTGACATACACAACTGTGATGTTTAGATGAAGTACAGATTCTCTGCGTGAAGTTTTTGGAGTTCCTTCTCTCAATTTTTTGTAGAAACCTTTAGACTACCTTGTCGTTCTTGAATAATTTCACCCAAATCAGACCAGATTTATGCAGCCACTAGGATACTGGCACCTAAAATTATGTGCCTAGTCTCTATGAACATGGCATAGGGAAAATCAAATTTCCAAAGGATAACTAGGGACATTCAGACGAATGCAGAGCTACCAAGAGCTATCCAGAGGGCAAAGCTGAATACACTGGGGGGTATGAGATCAGTCACTTATCTGGAGCTGAAGTATCAGCTTTTTCCGAGTTCAGTCTGGCTCCAGAGAAAAAACTCTGGTCTTGGAGAACAGTGATTGCCTTAGATCCAAACCCCTGGATACTAGATAGGGTCAAGCAGGTGCTTGTCTCTTTAAAATGAAGATCTAAGAAGTAGCTCTGCTGATGGCAATCAAAAATAGTCTTCTGAGTAGAAAAAAGTTCCAAAGATGAGACCTTTGGGAACTCTTCAATTCTGGTGAGATTTGGATGGAAAGTTGCCGCTTCTTGCTCAGCCAGTACCCTTCTGGGCACCCTTCTGATTTAGGGCCAAAAGTGTTCTAGGATGTGGTGCAAGAATGGAACTGATTAATCCCTAAACTTGGTTGTCCAAAGCAGACATCTGGCCTAAGTCAGTCATCTGTCCTCCCTTTCTGTTCAATGGGCAGAGGAATATCATAATTTGATTCAACTGAACTTGAACTGCTTAAAATAGGTCTGATTAATTGTCTAATGGAAATATCTATTGCACTCCATTTTGTATAGGGAAACTTCGATTTCTAACTTTCATGTATGAAGATGTATGAAGTATGATGAAGCGTAGCCAAGTTTCCTAACTCCCATTGATACCACTAAGAATCATAAACCTTTGCACCAGGAGGGATCACAGAATCATAGAATGTTAGGGATTGGAAGGGACCTTGAAAGATCATCTAGTCCAACCCCCCTGCCGGAGCAGGATCTTGACCTTTATTGCTTCTTTATGTTTTAATTATCCCTTTCTAGATTTTTGAGCGTTCACATCTATTTAAGATTGTGAGGAATTCAAGTTCCTAAATACAAAGTCCACAAAAGTGCAGTAAATTAGGTGTATATTCAGTCTTTCATATTAATGAAACTTAATATTCTAATGCTATGAACAATGACACCCAAACATGTTCAGCTTTTTATCTCAATAATTTTATTATGTATCTTAACTTTTTCCTTGTCTATCAGTGATCTTATTGTTTCCATATTACTAAACAAAATGTGCAGCTATGTTTTTTAGTATGTTTATACACTACAAACTGCCATTGAAGAGAAAAAGTCAATAGATAATTTGTTTATAGAAAATAGAAAATTACTTGATAGTTGTAATATGTAAGAGATACGTGTTGGGTGGGAGAAAACCAAGAAAAGCTTTAGAGAAAGTATCATCTGTGTGGAGAAGGGTAGTTCACAAGAAAATCCAGGCTGTATCAAGGCATGAATTTATTCATCTGTGGTGATGTGCTACTTTTCTGTTATTCTGAGGGTAGGAAAAAAATAATTTAAAAATTTATCAATGGAAGAAATGTAAGTAATTTTACTTTTTTCCCATTTTTATCTCCAGCATCCATTCAACCTAGATTTTGTTGGTAGTGATCTTACCTTCAATGCCATTGAAACTCATCTACAGAAAGGCTTTAAAATCTTTATTTGTTAGAATGATAAAGTCAGTAAATTAGAAATGTTGCTGACTTGGGACCTGATTCTGTCATCATTTATGCAGGTTGCCTAATTAATTCATATAGTTAGACTGCGAGATGTTAATGGATTATATTTTTCTGTCTAAGCATATGGGTAACTGTTTTCAAGACCACAGCTTAAACTCTGAAACCAATATTTAATTTTTTTCTCCAAAAATTAATTTGCTTGTGAATCTGAAATTTGTAGCCAGTCTCTCTGGACACAATAAAGAAATCATCGTCTACAAGTTTCAACTCCAGATACAGATTTTTATTCCTTTGCCTGAATTTTGCTTGTAGGTTTTCACTGTTGAAATAAGAATATCCTTCTTTGTACAGTACACGACAGATAAGAAAGACTGGAGGTTTTGTGGGTACAACTGAGTTAGGTATTTTCCCATATATCACTGTCACAGAGCTCCTCAAGTGTAGCCCAATAACCTTAACTGGAGAGTAATACAGTTCTTAATTCAATTTCCAAAAACTTTACTGCATTAAATGACAACATATGCTTAGAGAAGCTATAAGTAATAGCATCCTATTAGTTTAAGATGTTTTGTCTTGCTTGTCTAATCAAAAATGAGCACTGATGTAAAAATTAAATTGGCAAGCATACAATTCATAATATAGTTTAATAGCTATTTTTGTTTTGAAACAGCAGATAAAATTCACATATAATAATGTAAATTAAAGACTAAATTATAGCCAGCTCTGCAACATCAAAATTGTTGAAAGAAGCTTTCATACCCAATGGGCAGTCAACATGGTAATATACGTGGTCAAGAATGAGTACCTAATGTTCACCAAAATGAAAAAAATTTAAATTTCCATCTCTTCCCTATGGCCTGATCCCTATGGATCTACTCCTGCAGCTTCTTGGATGAAAAAATGGAGTCCCAACTTTTGGCATCTTTCCAGTAGCAGTGAGAAAAATGACCCATGGGGTTTCAGTCTGGAACACTATTGGTGTAAAGCTTCATTGGCTGAGTTGACAGATTTTAAAATTCAGGTAGGAAGGAAAAAATCCCATACAGGGAGAACGTGGAAACATGGAAGATCCTGTCATTCTCAGCCTTGATCTACCTATTTGTTTTTCATGTACATCCATTTCAACCACAGTGTGGTTGTAAGTCCAATAGCATTGTATTAGTAAAGTAATATATGAGTTTAAAATTTGCCTCAGAAATCAGATGTTTATTTCTGGTGAGTAGTATTCAGGATCTGGTGCTAAAGAAAACCTTATTGATCCAGTCTTTACAGATCTTTCTGTAGATTGTTACTATCCTCAAGCAGATTGACCCACATCCCCACTTGGTGTTAACTTCAGACTTTCTGAGGGTGCAGTCAAACCTCTTGTCCAGTTCATTGATAAATATATTCATTTCATTAGTACAAGCAGCATACGTGTGGTTGTAAAGAGGTACATCTGTAAACAAACCAGGAAATCTTCATATTTTTTACAAGTCTGTGGACTCCATGATATCTGCCTTGTTTACCTTCTCCCTATTCTTACTCACTAACACTCGATGCTATCATTAAGCTCTAGACAATCAAAACACACTCTAACATACAGGGCTATCCCACCACCTCTTCTTCCTGGCCTATCCCTTCTGTAAAATTTATAGTCAACCATTGCAACACTCCAGTTGCATAGGTTACCCTGTCACATTTCCATGATGGCAACTAAAATTTAATTTACCTGCTGAATTTCTGTGATACTTGGGGGAGTTCTGATTTAGCGAGTAAATAATCTCTTAAAATGTCTAACTTCTGTATTTCCCTTGTAGAATTCTGGGACTAGGACCAGAACTTCAGAAGGTCTGCTTGTGATCAAACTAGCACGTACCCCTGACTACTTTTTCTGTGTGCTTTCATATTCACAGGTCAAGTAAAATAAAAAATAATTAGAAAACAATAATTGTAGCTCAAATTAAATATTCAGATGTTAAAAATACATTTATATGTAGATCTACATATATTTATATACACATATTTAATTTTTTT
>JANHGN010004298.1:0-12505 GCA_024605025.1 Megaceryle maxima | reverse complement strand
ATCTGAGCAGTGAACTCTATCAGCCTATGGATAACTTCCTTGAGAATTTAGTGGAGGATCCATTATTTGAGTATTTTGAGAAATACCTTCCCTATAAACAGTATAGAAACATGTATGTTATTTGTACTAAGTTCTGTTCATGAAACATACATGATACAACCATAAAATATTTTTGGCTTTTTTTTTTAAAAAAAAGCATTTTCACATCTTTCTTGCATATACACTACAAAAATCTCAGTCACATCCTTAAAAAATGGGCACAGTGCTCCAACTAGGGCCCTCACTACAACTTCACAATGTATTTTCTCAAGTCTTTTTTTATATGTTGTAATAATTCTAGATTAACCATTGCTGTTTTTTTACAAAAGCATCACTTTGTTAGATACATCGCAACAATCCACTCGACATATCTTTATGTTTCAACAATGTACGACAGGTAATTATCCCTTGAGATGCTTTTTCTCATGAGTTCTATGCCCACCTTATAGGAATATAATTTACATTTCCCTTGTTTTGCTTCTAAGGATGCCATGTGTGGGCACATCAAAAATCTTACCCAAGTCAAGCTGTATCAAATCCTACTGCTTGCCTCATCCCCCTAGTTAGCTACCCTGTCAAGGAAAATATTGTAATAGGTGGATGCAAGCTATTTTGACAAATCTGTTGCCTGTCTGACATCTGCTCATTATTTGCAAGATAATTAAACATTAATTGCCTTCCATCATGTTTCATTTTCTTTCTGGATACTGAAATTAGGCTGAATACCCTGTAATTCTTCCCTCTCTTCCACTCTACCTTTATAGAAAGAGATAGTGCTTTTTCTTTTTTTTCTAAATCCCTGGAGCTTTCATTGTTACTGTTTTTCTTGAGTTCTCAAAGGTAGTTCAGAAATGGCTTTGATTATTTTCTTAAGAAGAACATGGTAAATTTTACTATGCTTTGTTAACTTGAAGACATATTTAAGAGATACATTTCCTTATGTTTATTTAGATGTTCTCCAAACTGCCCTTTCCTAACTCAGGTCTGTTTCACTTAGCATTAATTATATTAAATACCTGACAACTTCTGATATTTAGGAAATTGTAGACAGAAAATTGAGGACTCTAAATATTAGGGTTCTTTGCCTCATTTTTTGTTGTCATATTTGCATGTCTAGCTTTTCTTGTTTTATGCCTATGACCTTAAATAATTTTTCTATTATTCTACATGTTTACTTGTTTTCCTGGTATTTTTAATGATTGCTTTTTCATTTTCAGGTTAAAGACTTCCTTATGCATTCATATTAGTCTCCTACTACACTTTCAAGTGTTCTATTAATTAAGATAATTTGATATCTGCATTTATTAATGGTCTTTCTAAAACTTTCAGCTCTCTTTCAAACTCCTTTTCTAATTAAAATGTTTTCCCTCTGCCTAGCAATGTTTTCTTCATGTTTATTTTTTAAAGTCTGTTGTTTCTGTCACTTTTTCTTTGTTTCTCCAGTATATCCCAAGCAGCTGTTGCCCCTATTGAACAGTATTTACATGAATGATACAATTCTGTTATTTCGCCTGTGTACATTAACAAACATATATATATGTGTTTTTATACATGGGTAGAATAAACAAGAAGTGGATAGATATATCCCTTTAAGGAGTTCCCCTTTAATATCCAATAAGTAGTACTTGAATGACAGAAACAGAAAGGCTGAACTCATAGTGGCTGCCACTTTTCTTAAAAAATAAACTAGCCTTGAATCATGTTTTTACTTACATCAGATAGTAAGAAAGATGCATAAAACATAGTTTTTGTTATGAGTTAAACATACTTAAGGACATTCAGTCAAAAAGAAAATGTGTTTTACTGGTGTAGGGAAAGTTTATTTCCTAGTAAAGATTGTCACTGCTCTTGCTGAGAGTGACACTTGAAATTCCCCTTTGTATTCATCAGTCAGGATCAGGCTACCAAAAAGTGTACTGCAAATAGAGTCCAGGGAAAACATAAAATAGAAAAAGAATATAATGAAAAAGGCAACTGAATTAGGAATGATCTTTTCATGTTCCTCCAATTATAGTGCTAAAATACTAAAGCCAATGCTGAAGAAACAATTGGATTTGGATACGCAGATGCTAGAAGGAGGCAGATAATAAAAATGGTCTGAATATAATGAAAAGATGGCTATCTATAAATCTTAAGATTGACCCAAGTTCCTTAAATTTGTAATAATTATTCCCAATGGATTTTGTATCCAGGTTTCTAATGAAGCATTGATTCTATTTGTCCTGTAGTATATGACAGCCTAGTCCTCCAAAATTAATGATAAATATTGAAGAACATGAGTAACTAAGTAATGAAGTACAGGTACATTATAATTAGTGGGACCTGATGTTCATGGTCCTGCTTGTAGGATGTAGGGCATAGGGTTTAAGCTGTCAGAGGATTGATTTGGGGAATGTTTGTCTTTTTCCATGTGATATGCAGAAAGTGATTATACCTTCAAAGGAATCCTGTATAAAATTTGAAGAAAAGCCTCTTTTTACTTCAAGGAAAGCCTTTAAGCTATTTACATAAGTAAATAGTTGCTTTAAGATACATATTTTAAAAGCTCATAGCACAGCTTATAATACCATTAGCTAATATCTGTGGCTATTTTTCCTGTTATATACATGATGATAGTGAAGAAACAATGTTCATTTGTGTGCCTTCACAAGAGTAATTCACTAAATTTTGCATGTTGTCCCTTACACAATTATTATTATTCAATATGAGCTAGACTACAGTTAGTTATCTAAATTAGTTGGCATAATGGCTACATTTTGCTTTGATCATTTACTATAAATACGTATTTCTGTTCCTTCCAAGTTGTAAAGGTTTTAAATGTACTTTAGTGATGGCTCAGATAGCAGTCTTTTAAAAATGTTTTTAAAGGAAGTTTTAGATTATTTGCTGGGCAATTGGAGGAGAGAATATGAAGGCTGCTATTTTCATGCTGCCGGAAAAAAGGACCAGAGCTCTGCATGTGTAGAGTTGGTAGAAACTCATGCCATGAGCCTTCCTGAGTCTTGAAATTTTAACAACAGTATGTACCACATCTTCTGGAAAGTATTTATGCCCAAAGGCAAAGGAAAAATGTTCACGAAAAGAAGGTTTCTAATCTTACTGCCTTTCATTTTGTTTAATCTAGTTATGCCACGTTTTGCTGAACAAGTTGAGGTTGCCATTGAAGCTTTGAGTGCGAATGTCCCACAGCCATTTGAAGAGAATGAGTTCATAGATGCCTCCCGCTTGGTTTATGATGGAGTTCGTGACATCAGGAAAGCTGTTCTGATGATAAGGGTATGTAAGGCACCTGGGAAATAAAGTTGGGACTTACAGGAAAGTATCATATTGGATGAGAGGAATATAAAACCTTCTTGGAGTCAACTTCATTTCATAATAAGCCACAAAAGCTTGACAATGAAACAAGCATGAAAAAAACCCTATGTGCAGCAAAAAATAATTTGTAAGTAAAGAGATGAGGGTTTTTTAGGAGATGAACCACAGTTAATTTGTTAATCACCTAGGAGAAGATTTGATCATAACTGCTAATAGATTCAAACTTCATTACTGTTTCTGTAGTAATAGCATTGATTTGATAAGATCTTCAAAGTTTGAGCAGATTTTTATTGTGGTTTTGTTTAGGTGGGGTTTTTTTCTAATGTATGTGTGCTGCCTAGGATATGAGATAATTCTGGTTATAATCAGAATGAATAAATTGTCTTCCTGGTCTAGTAAGCCTCTGCAGGTTTTGAATGTTTACTGAAGTAAAGAATGTGTCATTTCAGTCTTGACTATCCAGCTGATACAATTTGCTTAGGCATCTTTTCGAAAACAAACAAACAAACCAAACCCACAGAACAACAGAAATTATTATTTTGAGAGTAGATGTGTGTTTTGCTATTCAGTATAGTTGATAGTGAAAGATCTTTTTTTTTAAAAGTACAACAAACCGAACCTGTTTGAACTTCTCTTCAGCTTTTGAAAGTCTTATTTGAAACCAAAATTACCTTGACTCTGCCCTAGTGAAAGCCACATATAAATAAATCAATGGTGGAAATCAGAGAAAACTCATGAAGAAAATAACATTGCTAAAACAACTGCTTATCCCTTTGAGCAAGCAGGTAACGTACACTTGTGGTTATGAGTAAATTATGGCACTGATATAAGACTTTGGGCAGTTGGAGCATTCAAAATAGCTTCATTTTAGTCATCTGTCACTATATATTAACACTTGCAGAAAAAGCTTGTCACAGACTTAATTTTATAACTGCAAAACATAAATTCCATTCTCATACCCAGTGGTAATCTCAGGTAGCCTGACTTATGGTCACACTTGATGATGGGTGCAAACCCATCTTGTTTTCTGGGCATGCAGCATTGGAATATTTGCAACTCTTCTGGACTGAGATGGAAACAAAAGACCTGCACAGTAAAGGATCTCTATTTTTCCTTTGATTGTTACAGACTATGTAACTGGACAGCACTTCCGAACTTCTCTCAGGACAAGAGCCACTTCTTAACACATTTCAAACTTATATCTTCTCATGAGTCATTTTAAATTGCTTTGTGAGACACAATCATCAGGTGGGATCTGCTATAGTCCCTTGCTTTCCCACCCCCTGCACAGAGCTCTGGCTTCCAGCAACCTCTGCACATCAGATTCGTCCCAGAAAGGTTGCCGTGAGACTGTCCCAACTGGGTGGGATGTTTGTCCTAAACTCAAAGCCATTTGAAATTCTGGAGGCACATTAACTTCTGTCATTGCTGTCTTACTCTTATGTTAACTACTAGTTTGGAAAGCTGATCAGCATGCAGACTTTGCAGTCTCCTTAAAAACATCCCAGGTTACTTCTACAATTGTACCACTACTTTCCACTCCTTGTATGGTAAAAGGTAATGAATTCTGCTCACCCAGATTAGGAAGATGTATTTTTGCATTCAGAGAACTAACTTATTTATGGAGCTGAATGTAGTACTCCTTACCCAGGTGGAAAACTAAAGCACATCAATGGACTCATTATCCTTTTGAGTTAACTGGGAAAATCCACACATATGAACTCACATAGACCAGAGTTTTCTGAATCAGAAGCTTATTTTCTGTAGAAAACAGAATTAGTTTCAGTTTGAGACACCCTTTAGCATCCTCATCTGAACATTTCACATTGAAATGGAACGTATGATTAAAGGGTGAGACATTACGCTATAAAAGACAGTCTTTAGAATATTTTTACCTAATAATCTATCAAATCTCAGGCACCCTTTTAATTCAGCCTGTAAAACTTCTTGCAGAATTATAACAAAAGCCACCACCCTGCAAACTTTTTAGAGCATCTGACACAAACAGTTGTTTTCAGGCAGTAATTGGTCATGTGCATGCCATGAAAGACTGAATTTATCTGAGATGATTCCCTCATTCCATAGAGGAAATAAAGCCACTTTTAAAATTAATTTTTGTTGGTATTACTACTGCTAGTAAGATGAAGGAAAGGGGGATAATCTCTATTCTTCTCTTTTCCATTGAAAAGGGGAGATTTTATTGTCTCTTTGGAGGAGAAAAAAAAAGGACTCATTTTTGCATTGAGGACTATTATTATGATCTATATAGAAGAAAAAAAATCTCTTTCACAACTTGAGAAGTAGCACAAATAAATTTAGGAGTATAATTATGGAACGTAAAAAATAAGATAGAAAATAATAACTTAGTTCTAACATATTTTCTATTACTGTGTAGGGATCAAATTACACTTTGTTATTTTCATAGCTGCTTATGAAATTACAGAATCACAGAGTCATTCAGGTTGGAAAAGACCCTTGGGATCATCAAGTCCAACCATCAGCCTTACTCTACAAAGTTTCGCCTACACCATATCCCCCAACACCACATCCAAACAACCCTTAAACACATCCAGGGATGGTGACTCAACCACCTCCCTGGGCAGCTATTCCAGTGTCTGACTATTCTTTCTGTGAAAAATTTTTTCCTAATGTCCAGTCTAAACCTATCCTGTTGCAGTTTGAAGCCACTCCCCCTTGTTCTATCGCTAATTACCTGTGAGACCAGCACCAACCTCTCTACAATGTCCTTTCAGGTAGCTGTAGAGAGTGATGAGGTCTCCCATTAGCCTTCTCTTCCTCAAACTAAACAGTCCCAGCTCCTTCAATCACTCTTTATAAGTTTTATTCTCCAGACCCTTCACCAGCTTTGTTACTGGTGAAATTCCCTTGATTATTAGACAGAAACCCTTTCTACACTTAGGAAGAATCACAATTGCACCTTTTTCTCATTATGTATCTCTGAGGTCAGTCTTTTCACACATGGCATTTGGTTTTGGCAATCTTATTTGTATCTACATTAGCCTTAGTATTACTTTTGTTTAGATCAGGAGCGTGCTTTTGGAGTCAATCTCTGGTTACCTCTTGCCACGTATTAGTTCATGTTATAGAGTAATCTTAGAGCATAAAAGTCCGATTCTTTGGTGTGATCCTGGAAGATGCACTCTAAGAGCATCTTAAACATACTTCTATCATTAAAGGACTTAGATTCTGTGGGAGAAGACTATAGAATATCTAAATAAAAATGAAATGAGTAGTGCAGATGTGGAGTCCTTAGTCTCAACTGTTTGAGTATATGAATGCTCTTCTTTTCCACACTTGTCAATGTAGGGTTAGCGGTGGTCACCTATGGGGTAGCCACTGGGGTGAAATCCAAAGTGCTGCTACATCTCCTTTGTGACCTTTGCTAGATTATATGATCCTGCTCTGGCAGGGGGGTTGGACTCAAAGATCTCCAAGGTCCCTTCCAATCCCTGACACCCTGTGATACCTGTGATCTCCTAACCCAAATCATTCTATGATTCTATAGTCTTAGATCCTCTGGAAAACTAGACTTGGTGCAGAACCCCATCATCTTTTTAAATAGCCTATCTCCAAAAGGTGTTATGGAGTCCATTGTCTACACTGACTACCTATTGATTTGCAGGTTGAATTTCAAGTGTTGGATTTTACTGTAAATCATTATCCAGCTGAAGACCTCCTGTGAGAGAGGTTCTCTGATTTTTATCACCCAGATGCTGCTTGGAGCACTGGAGTCAATCAGGCCGCAACTTTCTTTATACAAAAACAAATGTACCGAATAGCATGGAGTTGAATAGAAGAGCTATAGATGAAGGCTTTTTTGGTCCTTAGTTTTTAGAATTAGAGAGAATTTTCATGGTAAAAAAAATGGAGGAATATATTTTCAGTCTTTCTTTCCTCTCATTACAGGCTTAGCTTGACTTGGTGTTCACAGTGCTGAAAGTCTTATAATTGCATGTTACAATTTTTAAGTGCATACAACGCTATAGTATAGTGGGATTTCTGTCTTCATCGAATATATTTGAACTGGTGAAATATTAAATAGCATTTATAAATCTGCATATATATGTAATTTTATGACTTATACATGCCTAATTTACATTTTTATACTGCACTTAAAAAAGATTAAACAAAATTATAGTGATGGAAGATATTTTGTTTATAGCAAGATCTTCAGTCCAGCAGCCAGAGAGATAGTTAAAAAAACCAAAAAACCAAAATCAAAAAACATTCCAATGACTGGAAGCTGAAAGTCACCAAATTCATATTAGAAGTAAAGCATGTATCTTAAATGAGAAAGCATGTGTTTACTGGGTGATTTATAGAATTCATCTGATTTAAATGAATGAAGTGTATATGTGTACTAGAGATATGGTGTTTGGAAAAAATAATTCCTGGGAAGTCTTATAGACAGTGCTACAGAACAGACAGACTAAAAATTATGAAAACGATCTGTTTTTCTGCTGAAGTTCATAAAGTCTATTAGTTTTGGATATTACTCTAGATTTTCTGCCACTAGTGATTGTCAGACTTTTGTTTGGAAGCTGTCTTCAGTATCAAATCCATGTCTCCTACTTTTATGTGACCATTGGTTCAGGTATCTGCAAGACTGATTCAGTCCTTCGGTCTTCCAACTCAGATAAATTAAGTTCCAGGCTTTGTTGTCTTGGAAACTATGTTTTAAATACCAAGGTCCTGTTAGTTGTGCACAAAAATTGTTATGGTATGTTTAGAAGGCTATGCTTAAAAGTAAAAATCTTTAAGTCAATGTACTTCAATATAATATATTTTTTTATACATTTGTGTCTAAACAGATAGGAGACTCTATTATATATGAGCTACCTCTCCAACAGATCAGACAACAAAGCAACAGTGAAAGAGTGAAAAGCGTGCAATGTGTGATTCTGTGATTCTGTGAAATGGCAGCATACAGGTTACAATTAACTGCTGTTCTTCATATTATTAAAAAATGTAGCTATATTTTTGCAAGAAAATGAGGGTGTAAAGTTCACCACAGTTGAAAGCCTTGAAAGAGTGAATTTGAAAGTTGGTTTTCAATTAGATCT
The DNA here is from genome assembly GCA_024605025.1 of Megaceryle maxima. Lineage (NCBI taxonomy): Eukaryota > Metazoa > Chordata > Aves > Coraciiformes > Cerylidae > Megaceryle > Megaceryle maxima. The sequence continues at coordinate 4,067 of JANHGN010004298.1, read as the reverse complement.
CACTTCTACAGATGGGCAATACCAATATTTCTTGTGCTCATAGTATGTTATTAACAGTGACATTAACTTGTCCTTTTGGTATGTTCTACATTTTCTAAGTTCAACATCTATACTCATTAAGTTTCAGTCTTTTAAAGCTCACAAATTTTAAGATTATGAATGTTGGGTACTAACAGCAATATATTTGGGGTTTTTTTTCTGAATGTTTCTTTAAGAATAAATTCCTGAAACACCTAACTTTCAGAATATTTTAGTTTTTTAAGAGGTATCCTCATGTCCTTACTGGTTAAAGTGTTGAGATGTCATATTTTGAATATTATGACCTTGGTGTACTACAACTCTGATTATAAAAGCCTTGGAAAGGGATGCACATTATCTTTTATAGTCATTTTAAAAATGGAAACAGAAGTAACTAAGAAAAGTATACTTAGGGGAGAAAGGGTACTGGTTTTACAATGAAACTGGCTAGTTGAATGGACTTGGAAAATGGGGAAGAGCCGGCTGGTTTATGAAGAAGGGGTTGAAACTCTCCACCCTTTTTCTGTTCTTCACAGTAAAGCCTAGGCAGATGAAAAGCTAAGCCCTATAATAGAGATAGTCACTTTTGCTCAGGCAGTTGTATGATTCTCTTATTAGCTGGTTTGCTTATGGCAGATTTTTAAAGTCACATCCTGCCCTCAGGCAGTTGAGCAGAGAAAAAAAGTAATCAAAGGTGATTGGAAAGCAAGATCACTGAATATGTTAATGATGGGTACCTTTTTTTTTTTTTTTTTTTTTTTTTTCCCCCGTGGCAGGTGAGAAAAGATAAGTTCATTTTTTTCACCTAAACTTCATCTCCTGTCTGTCTTGCTATATACACTATATGTACATGCATTTCTTAGAGATGTAGCCTGAGTTTCATTACCATACTGTCATACTTGGTTATTTCTTTTCTGCTAGCACTCAGCATCAAAACACATATTTAATTCATACTCTTTCAGCCAAATGAAGATGGCTGTGTTTTATTCTCCCCATCATGTGCACTTCACCATGTAGCTAGCAAAGCAGCTGATTCTCTGTTACAAACAGTGATGTGCACTTCATGTTGGAAACCAGGCTGTAATATAAATATCGCCAAAAGACTTCTCTACTTTATGTTAGAGAGCTTGGACCAGTTCCTAGTGATTGAGCATCTTCAAGGCAGAGCTGTAATGACAACTGGCAATGATTAGCACCTCTGCTAGCAAACTTGACATTGCCTACAAGCATGAAATGCCAGCATAGATGATTTCTGCTGTAACGGTTGGTCCTCCAGGTTAACACTGAGGCTTATTGGGTATCCAGTAAGGTGAGGATTTCTCTGCACAATTACTGTGATCATCTTTTTCTATTACCACTGTCATGTATTGTACCTACATAACTGAATTTGTGGCCAGATTGTTGTACTAGATGCTATTCAAGCACCAAATGGAATATAAGCTAAATTTTAAGGAGTATTTCTGGGTTCACACCATCTATATTAAATTTAGTACTAAATAGTGATCAAAGTAGGCTGCCTTGCTGTATATACATAAGGAATTATTTTTACTCTTAATTTTTTGCTAGTAGCTGAAAAAAATCCAAATAAACAGATCCATCAGTTATTATATTTTCTCCTTCCCTCCAACATTTTGAACAACCTGAAGCCAGTGTAACTAGATTTAATCAGTCTGCCCAGAGACCCTTGCACCATTGGTAGCACCAGCAATGGAGATAACTTTTCAGTTCAGGGGATAAGGCAAATCTCCATTATCTGAAAATAACCATGTGAACCAACAAGATAAAACAGATTATAAACTTCACATTTATTTCAAAACCAGTTGGTATCATTTACATTTTCTTTCAAGGGAAAATCTCTTATTTGCTTTGATAGCTTTTTCTTCCAGGATGCTAGTTACATTTTCCCAGGTATTTACTTTCTCTTTGAAAATTACTTGGAGATTTCAGTAATATAATAGTATTAGTGTCCATTTATGCCTGAAATAATGTTATTTCAAAATACTGCATTCTGGTTGCTAGTACTTCCAAAGGATATTTGTTCTAGGGACTGCATTCATCATGTTAGCAGAGTTAAGAAAAGTTGCAGCAAGGTAATGATAAATGCCATTTGTAAAGAAAACAAGACCTGAAACAACTTAATTTTTGAGACAATTCAATTTCAGTTCTTGACTGCTTAGTCAGACAAGTTAATTTAAAAGAAAAGAGAAACAGCATTTCCTGGGCAGGTAGTCAATTAAATAAGAGCTTACTGTACATTGGACTTTGTCTGTATCCTTTATAAGCTTGTAATCTCCTCTGTTTTGCTTTCTCTCCCTGTCTCTCTCTAGACCCCTGAAGAACTAGAGGATGATTCAGACTTTGAGCAGGAAGATTACGATGTTCGCAGCCGAACAAGTGTTCAGACTGAAGATGACCAGCTTATTGCTGGACAAAGTGCAAGGGTGAGTATAAAACCCACATACTACATTGTGTTATAGATACAATGACACATAGAATGCCCTGGGTTGGAAGGGACCTCCAAAGGTCATCTAGTCCAACCCCCCTGCATTAAGCATTCTCAACTATATTATGTTCCTCAGAACCTCATCAAGCCTGAGTGTCGCAGTGTTATATAGATACAAATAAGAAGCTATGTCTTGAAAAGCAAATGCAGTGATTTAAAATCTTCAGGGTCATTTAAGAAAGGATAGGAGTAGGCTGACCTAGGTGTTACAAGTGTTTCGTGTATCACCTGTTTGAAAAGCACTGTCTTTATTGAGTGATCCACTTTAGGCTTATGCAATGCCTTGTATTAGCCAGTTGCTCCAGCTACTGCTGTAGGAGAAGGCCTTGCAGGTTTGAAATGTGCTGAAACCGTGGGAGTAGTCAGCAAATTAAATAAAAAAAACCCCACAAAACAGCACCATGTGCCGTATCCAGAGAAATCTCACATTAGTCATGTTTCCCAGTGTGCAAACCTGTCAAGAAGATCTGTTTAAGCTACTGAGTAGTCCCTGTAATTTAATTGTAATTGAAGACATTTGTTACTGAGTCAATGTAATTTTACCAGGGTAATTACATCATGATAAACTCGAGTCATTGTGATTTGTGACCTTCGCTTGTGCATGGGGATTGCAAATTAAGCTGATGAGTGCTTCAGGGGTCACAGATGCTGGAAAAGTGAAGTTTGTTAACACTCAAGATTATGCCACCCTCTGATGAATGTTTACCTTTTCCTGCATAGGCTGCTCAGTTCAGATTGCTAAAAAAAAATCAGAATATAATTTTGGGGGCAAACGACATCATTTACCCTCAGCAATTTGCAAACAACATCAAGCTGAGTGGTAAGGTTAAAATGCCTGAGGAACAAGACACCATACAGAAGGACATGAACAGACTTGAGAAGTGCACCCATGTGAGCCTTATGAGGCCAAGTACAAGGTCCTGCACATAGGTTGGGACAAACCTCAGTACAGGCTGGGGCATGAAGGGAGTACTGGGGTACTGGGGAGTGAGAAGCTGGACATAGGCCAACAATGTGTGCTCAGAGCTCAGAAGCCTATCTCATCCTGGGCTGCATCAAAAGAAAAGTGGCCAGCAGGTCAAGGGAGGGGATTCTGCACCTCTGCTCTGCTCTTCCTCAGCATTGGGTCCAGTTCTGTCATCCTCAGCACAGGAATGGAGGCCACAACAATGGTCCAGAGGAGACCACAACAATGATGGCAGGGCTGGAATCCCTCTTCTGGGAGGACAGGCTGAGAGAGTTGGGGCTGTTCAGCCTGGAGAAGGGAAAGCTCTGGGGAGACCTTTGTGCAGCCTTTAAGTACTTCAAGGGGCCTGTCAGAAAGATGGGGACAGACTTTTGAGCAGGGCCTGCTGGGACAGGAGAAGGGGTGTTAGTTTTACATTAAAAGAGGGGAGATCCAGACTAGATAGAAGGAGGAAATTTTATACAGTGAGTGTGGTATTGACTGATAGGACAAGGGGAAATGGGTTTAAGCTGAAGGAGAATAGATTTAGATTAGATTTTAGGAAGAAATTCTTCAGCACGAGGGTGGCAAGACATTGGA
>JANHGN010004297.1:0-19518 GCA_024605025.1 Megaceryle maxima | reverse complement strand
CCACTTGTCACTGCTCTCCATCTGGACTTTGAGCCATTGACCACTACCCTCTGGATGTGGCCATCCAGCCAATTCCTCATCCACTTTACGGTCTGCCCATCAAATCCATATCTCTCCAGCTTGGTGAGTAGGATGTTTTGGGGGACCATGTCAAAGGCCTTGCAGAAGTCCTGATAGATCACATCCACAGGTCATACCATGTCCACTGATGCAGTCATTCTGTCGTAGAAAGCCACTACGTTTGTCAGGCAGGAATTCCCCTTGGTGAAGCCATGCTGGCTGTCCTTGATCACATCCCTGTCCTCCATGTGCCTCATCAGTCCTTCTAGGAGAATCTGCTCCATGATCTCCCCAGGCACAGAAGTGAGGCTGACAGGTGGGTAATTCCCAGGGTCCTCCTTTCTACCCTTCTTGAATATAGGTGTAACATGTTCTTTCTTCCAATCACTAGGGACTTCACCTGACTGACATGACTTCTCAAATATTATTGAGAGTGGCTTGGTGACTACATCTGCCAGTTCACTCAGAACTCTGGAATGCATCTGATCAGGTCCCATAGACTTATGGATGTTCAGGTTCCTCAGGAGGTCATGAACCTGATTTTCACATACAGTGGGAATGACTTCACCACCTTGATTCCTGCCTTGTGGTTTTTTGACTTGGGAGGTGTTGGGAGAGTTTGCCAGTAAAGATTGACAAAAAAAGTTATTGAGAACCTCGGCCTTCTCTTCATCTGTTGTCACTAGGTCTCTGTTCTTGTTCTTCAGGAGGGGTATGCTTTCTTTCACCTTCCTTTTTTCATTGATGTACATGTACTTGTTATTTTTTGGGTCCCATGCCAATTTCAGTTCAAACTGTGCCTTGGCCTTCCTGACTTCATGCCTACACAATTGGGCAGCATCTCTGTACTCTTCCCAGGAGAACAGTATTTTGGAAGTATTGCTGGAAGCAGATATTTACTACAAGGATAGAAGCTGGTGAATTCTCATGGCTTCTGTGTCTTCCAACCCTCTGGCTTGTGCTTCCAACAATTCAATTGATTCAGTGCAGATATTTGGATATTTGTGTAAGCTTCAGACCTGCTTTTGCAAACAACAGACCATAATCACATTAATGACCTCGTTCTCATGGTATTTCTGAAATACTGTAATAAGGTAGAAAAGGAATTTTTGGACTGCTACACTGTCTGATCAGAGTTTTCTGGAATAAATGTAAAAATTTCCACAGGTCTTCTCCTTGTTCTGGAGAACTGCATTAAGTTTCACTCCCACCTTACAGATCTTTTTCTCATTTGCTGCGTCACTTCTCAACTTCTCACAACACCTGGCTGTGTTCATTTAAACATCTCCTCATTAATGTTGTACAGTGGAAACTTTTAATTTTACTTCCAGTCAGATTTAATTACAAGCTTCATGTTTCCTTCACTGCATGTGCCTTTGGTGATGTTTAACCAATCTGTTCTTTTTTTCTTTCAGGGAAGAGTAGAGTTTGCACAAAACCTCTGATTATATAAGAGATAATTGCATGTGAGTTTATGGAAGATTATGCTGCTTAGACATTTATACCAATGTACTTACAGCCACTGCCACCATCTCCACAAACTGACAGCCAAACCAATATGAATGGGTAAACCACCAATAATCTCATCTTCCAAGATGCAAAATGACATTTTCTAGTGGGTTGACCTTACTGGGTGGCAAGTTGCCACCAGAGTCACTCTATCACTCCCCTCCTCAGTTGGACAGGTGAGGGAAAATTTAACAAAAGTGTTGTGGGTCAAGATAAGGACGGGGAGAGATCACTCACCAATTACTGTCATGCACAAAACAGACTCGACTTGGGGAAATTAATTTAATTTATTGCTAATCGAAACCAGAGTTAGGTAATAAGAAATAAAACCAAATCTTAAGATACCTTTCCCACCATCTCCTCTCTTCTTCTCAGGCACAATTTCATTCCTGATTTTCCCTACCTCCTCCTCTCCAGTGGTGTAAGCCTCAGGAAATGGGGGTTCATCGCACTTTGTCTCTACCAGTACTTCTTCCTCACGAGGACTTCTCACATTCTTCCTCTGCTCCAGCATTGGGTTTCTCCCATGGGAGACAGTCCTTCCCAAACTTCTCCAGCATGGGTCCTTCCCACAGGCTACAGTTCTTCATGAACTGCTCCACATGGGTCCTTTCCATGGGATGTAGTCCTTCAGGAACAGACTCCTCTGGTTCTCCATGGGGTCACAAATTCTTCCAGGAAACCTGTCCATCGTGGGTTCCTCTGTCTCCACAGGTCCTGCCTGGAGAATGCTCCGGTGCATAATTCCTACACAGTCACAGCCTCCTTCAGCCTACATTTACCTGCTCCAGCATGGGGTCTTCCAAGAGCTGGATATCTGCTCCACCATTAAATTCCATGGGCTACAGGTGAACAACATACATCACTGTGGTCTTCACTACAGGCTACAAGGAACTATCTGTTCCAGTGCCTGGAACACCTCATCCTCCTCCTTCTTCCCTAACTTTGGCATCTACAGAATTGTTTCTCTCATATCTTCTTACTCCTCTCTCCAGCTGCAATTGTGCAGCTTTTTTTACCCCTTCACAAATCTATTATCCCAGAGGCACTAACACCATTGCTGATGGGCTTGGCCTCAGCCACTGGTGAGTCCATCTTGGAGCTGGTGGGAATTGGCCATGTCGGACTTGAGAGAAGCTACTAGCAGCTTCTCACAGAAGCCAACCCTGCAGCCTCCCCCCTCTACCTAAACCTAGCCATGCAAACCTAATACACCTTTTAATCCCTTCTCTTAACTTGTTGCACATATGGTCCAATATATAGTCTAAGCAGTAGTTCTGAGTAGCTTATCAGTGATTTGTTGTATTTTGTTTAAAGATTTATCTAAATATCCTTTTTAAGCTAAGTTCTTACATTCTTGATTCAAATTCTGTTTTTTATTTCTTTTTAAAGAAGAGCAGCGGCACTTCCAAGATCATCTTCTTTTTTTTCCTTTGTTTATTTTGTGTATATTTGTTTTATCCTAGGTTGCTACCTAACATTTCTTAGTGCATTTGTGCTTGCTGTGAGTTTCTCTCCTGCTACTTCACCACAGACAACACCCAGTTCTTCCATCTTATGCATGCAGTCAAAGTGATAAGTTGTTTCACATGGAAGCACATTAAAACCAATGTTTGGAGAGATTATTTGCATGTTTGGACACAGTAGGGAAAGGACCAGTGATCTGAAGCCAACTGCAAACCTGTTTTGGTTTTTGTTTTCTAATTTCTTTATGTCTTCTGACCTTCACTTTGGAATGTGCCTGTCACTATGCATTGATTTGCTTTTTCTTTTTCAACCTTGCATATTATTTTTCCCTGTGTTGGTGTCCTCCAGCACATTAGCACTAAGGATCCTACCTGTCTCAGGTAATGAGCTGCAAAAGAAAGAAGGAAGGAAGGAAGGAAGGAAGGAAGGAAGGAAGGAAGGAAGGAAGGAAGGAAGGAAGGACGGACAAGTATGATCTAGTGGCTACTTCTTTAATTTGTAAAGTTAGCAGAATGCTCCGGTGTGGAGCACAGTTTCTGCCAAAAAGAGAGCCATTGCCAGGGAATTATAAGGTGTATCTGTATCACATGAATTTAGCTCATTTCTTCAACTTCTTTAGGAGAGATATGATTGGATGTATGCAATATTTATGTATGCCTGTTTTTGTCTTTTCTTTCTGAATTGAGTTCAGTGCTTTGCTGTCCCTACCTGAACTAGTATATTTCAAGAAAAATTTTAAATTTCAGAGCTACTTTATATGATTATCTTATTCCAGAGAGAGAAGCAAGCAGCTTTCTTTTTTTTTTTTTCTATTTTTTTTCTTGCAGAATGTAGAAATTTCACTTTACTGTATAAGATGAAAAGGAAGAGGAAGGCAGCTCAGAACAAACCCTCCATGGTTTCAGATTTTGAGATTTCATCTTCAGGCATATTGACTACTTTTGTGTTTAATATATTCCACCTGTTTATTTTTGATCTTTTATAATTTGTTGTCACTATGAGTTTAAAATCACCTGAATATAATAAAACACTGAATAAAATTAAGAAATTAAAGATAATAAACACAAACATTCTTCTCCAACTGTGAAAGAACAGTGTTTATCAAGATACTTGAAGGGGTGGTCAGGAAAAAATCGCAAATTCAATACCATAATCATAGAATCATTAAGGTTGGAAAAGACTGCTAGGATCATCAAGTCCAACTGTCTACCTGACATTATCATGACCACTAAACCGTGTCCTGAAGCGCCATGTCTGCATGTTTTTTGAACACCTTGAGTTATGCTGGCTCCACCCCTTTCCTGGGCAGCCTGTTCCAAGGCCTTACCACTCTTTCAATATAGAAATTTTTCCTAATATCCAACCTAAACCTCCCCTGGCACAACTTAATCCTGTTCCCTCTCATCCTATCACTAGTTACATGGGAGAAAAGACCAACACCCACCTCACTACAGCGGCCCTTCAGGTGGTTGTAGAGAGAAAGAACATGTCCCCTGAGCCCCCTCTTCTCCAGGCTAAACAACCCCAGTTCCCTCACCTGCCTTAATAAGACATTTTCTCCAGACCCTTCACCAGCTTTGTTGCCCTTTTCTGAACTGATTCCAGCCCCTCAATGTCTTTTTTATCCTACAGTACCCAGAACTGAACTCAGTGCTCAAGCTGCAGCCTTACCAGTGCTGAGTACAGGGGCACAATCACTTCCCTGCTCCTGCTGGACACACTATTTCTGATACAGGCCAGGACATCATTGGCCCTCCTGGCCACCTGGGCACACGCTGGCTCATGTTCAGCCAGCTGTTCATCAGCATCCCCAGGTCCTTTTCTGCCAGGCAACTTTCCAGCCACTCTTCCCCAAGCCCATAGTGTTGCCTGGGGTTGTTGTAACCATCAATGCAACCTGTCCAGATCCCTCTGCAGAACCTTCCTACCCTCAAGCAGATCAACACTCCCACCCAATTTGGTGTCATCTGCAAACTTGCCGAGGAAGCACTCAATCTGCTCATCAACCTCACTTCTATGTTTTGAAGGGAACTGTACTTAGCCTGATAATAGCAAGCTCACCAGGATAATATTTAATAATAAAAAATGAAGGCTTTGAACCTACACAGTCAATAGTGGTGATTTTTGCTGCAATACCAGAACTTTCTAGTTGGAAGTAACTGAGAAGAAAGACCTGTGTACACACACCAATCACAGAGGAGTGTGACGCTGACTTTTTCATCCCTGTGCTCAGACTATGTCTGTGGAGATTTTGTACATTCCTGAACCAGGAAAATGGATAGCCTGGAGAAGAGAAGGCTCTGGGGAGACCTAATAGCCACCTTCCAGTACCTGAAGGGAGCTTATAAAAAGACTGGAGAGGGCCTGTTTACAAAGGCCTGGAGTGAAAGGAGGAGGAGCAATGCTTTTCAATTAGAAAGGAGGGGATTTAGATTAGAAATAAGGAGGAAGTTCTTTACTACAAGAGTGGTGGAGCACTGGAACAGGGAGGTGGTTGAGGCCCCATCCCTGGAGACATTCAAGGTGGGGCTTGAGAGAGCTCTGAGCAACCTGCTCTAGTTGAGGATGTCCCTGCTTTCATCAGGGGGGTTGGACTGGATGACCTTTATAGGTCCCTTCCAACCCAGACATTTCTATGTTTCTAATATCCCGTATTAACAAAATTTACCCAATGCACTTCTCGATGTTTACCCATATTATCTAGAAAAAATGACAGCCTATCTTGAAGGTCAGACAGACTCTCTAGGCTTATAGCTGCAAAATTTTCACCCTTGATTCTACAGTTGGTCTTTGAGATCTCTATAAACCTCAGCTCAAAGTCCTAAGTGAAGGTAATAGCAACTTATAATGCTATAATGCATAAATACATTTCATAATATTATGAACTGATCACGGCATAAAATTATGACAGGGTGTCACCTTGTTAATAACATCTATAAATGCTGTTGTCCCCTTAGTTTTGTAAGTAAGCTAATTATTTTCACTGTAGTTAGTAAAGAGGAAAAAGGAGCTTTGTCGTTTCCATTTCATCCTGTATCTCAGCTCTGTGATTCAGGAATCTTTGCACAAATGCTGAAGGACTAAATATGCATTTTTCCATTCCCCTGTTTTTAGCATATTTCACAATTAGTGTCTAATGTAGTTTAAAACCTCCAATAACTACTGCGTGTCTGAGAGTCACAACAGATATTTCGGTTACTTTCCCCACACTTGAAAAAGACCAGAAAAAATCTTCCAAGAACTTGTCAGATTTTAATTCTATAATTAATTGTACAAACATAATGCTGGAAAGGGAATGTTTCATTGTATTGCCTATTTACATAGAATTTCTTTATGTGAAACATGGCATCAAAATTGTAGTACTTGGTGTGTTCTTTATGTGAACTGTTCTCAATGTTTGATGAGTTTGATGACTGCTATAAGTCCTTGTTGATAAGTTAAGATTGGTAAGTCTTGTTGGTATGAAAGGAAAAGGGTGGGGTTTTGTTACTCATTCAGTGAAGAATATATTTGTCCGCTACAGAAACTTAAGAAAGGAAAAAGAAAAAAAAGCATGTAATAGGGTTGCTATTATTGCCATATTAATAAGCACTAAATATTAATGAAAGTAGTTAGGCCAAGGTTAAAGATAGTAGAATTCAGTGATGTAGAAGACCGTTAATATACGTCTATTATAGAGTGCACAATTTCTAGAAAAAGCTTTTTTGTGAAAAGCAGTGTCACTAAAATACCAGTTATTTCATGAATTTCTATTTAAATTCTCCAAAGTCAAGAATATCACTGTACTTTCTACAATATCTTCTCAAATTTTCCCTGGAGTTACGACTTTCTAAGAGTTTAACTGACTAAATATTCCATTATGTCTCCTATAAATTTGAGGTTAATGGACCTTTGGAACAGCTTACACCAAAAAATACCATCTGAATTCTGTCTCATTTTTACATGCTTAGTTTCAAACCACAAACACCCTGGAGCATCTTGTCAGACTATGTGAGTCACCTGCTTGCCTGTGCTAATGTCTGAAGTATCCTGGTGCATCTCTAATGGCTCTGCATGACTATGAGTACACAACTACAGCTGCTCTTTAGACGACTTTTATAAATGAACTAGGGCATTTCTCTCAGGGCGTGCTTAGACATGCTGCTCAGCAGGCAATGGGGTGAAGATCCAGGATGTTTCTGGAGTCCATCAGCTTTATGCATTCAGTAAAGTTCCCTTTTGGCCCTTCGTTTAGGAGAGGTATGTCCAGATGCATAAATCCCACATGTTTCAAAGGTGTAAATGTATTCAGCACAATTTTGATCTGTTCTCTTGTCATGGCAAGAGGGTAAGGAACAGTGTGATACTGGGACATGTGGATGTTTCCTTAGGCAAAGGATTATCCATAAACCAAAGATGTGCTTCTGGAGAACAGGGCTGTGCCTCGCAGCGTGGGGCCACCTGCTAACTTCTGACAGCCATTAACTAGCGGTCCTGTTCTCCTGTGGTCCCTGAAGGTTTTACTGTTTTTCTCTGATCAGTTTAAACACGCTCTGTCAGGCACACTGTGTCCAATTGATCCCCCTGCACAGTATCTTCACTCTTAATATTCTTGGTTATGAAGATGATTCAGTCATACACAGATCATCTATACACAAGGAAAGAGAAGAGAATGGCCTTTGCATAAAGAAAAATACATATCCATGTTTATGGATACTCCAACTAATGTATAATGTATATAAAAAGCTAACTAGAAGAATGAGATTTTATGTCCTCTTCAGGTGGCACAATATCAGCAGAACTACTGTTACGAAGAGACAGCACCACTGCATTCAGAGTGTCATGATGAAGACTTGTTTAGCATCATTTTGCTTGATGGGATTTTTTTCTGTCTCAAACCTGAAAATTTTGCTCAAGCAAAATCCCCACTGAGCTCTGTAACTTCTTCCTAGCAAGTATCAGGAAAGGCAAATCCCCAAGGAGATATCATTGAGTCTCCTTATCTGGCAACTTTCAAGACCTGTCCAGATGCATTTCTGAGTGATCGTCCCTAGTTTTGGTCCTGCTCTGGCAGGGGATTTGGACTCTATTATTTCCAGAGGTCCCTTCCAACCACTAACATTCTATGATTCTGTGACTTGTTGCCTTTTGATGAGGAATACTTATTGTATGCAATGAATAAAACTGCAGACTTTTGTGAGGTTTTTCATGTATGTTTTTTAAAGATTAATTTATTTAATTTTATTTATACCTATGCTAAGTTAATGGACTGCTGTCAAACAATTCAGTGAACTGGTACTGACCATTGGATATATAATTTATATTCATTAGAAATGGTGAGGGTTCCAATTCTTTGTGATTTCACTTTTACTAGCCTAATGCAATGAAAAATTTATTAGTATAGATGCAAGAGATTTTTCACATAATTTAATTCAATACAGTGACTTTAATTTTGGACTCAAGGAGTTAATTTTTTTTTCATGGTCAAGACTTGATTTTTTCTGTCCTTAGGTTCATGCAAGGAAATCCAAGGATTTCTTAAGAAAAGAAAGATCAGAGATCACAACAGACAAAATTAGTCCTTTTCCTCCTGTCCTTATTTTAGCTGTCATGATGGCTAAGACTATTCTCAGTTTTAAACTTTGCCCTCCCTCATTGTGTTCAGTGCTTTCCTCTCACACAGGGAAACCACCACTTCAGTAGCACTTAGACTTGGAAACTGGATGGAGCTTTGAAATGCTACATTCTTGGGAACAAAGAATCTGAATTTTCATTAAAGATTATGTAGTTCAGTGATGGAAAGCAATTACACCATGACTCAACCTGCATAACTCTTAGCAAATGGCAGGAAAAAAACTAATTCATAAAATTCCCCCAACTTCACATTTTCCAGATTAAGACAATATTGCATTCTAACACATCTATTTCTGGTGAAGAGGAGGGTTCAGATGGAGTTGTAGTTTCCAGTGTGCTTCTGTCTCTTGCATTTCACTTCTCAAAAGCACTTCAAAGACATTACTCCATGCTATGCACCTCTAGGCTTCAACATCTAGTTCAAAGTCACTGATTCTGACTTGACAAGATACGGTGTTATTTTCAACTTCTTTCTGATAACCAAGATGAAAATGATTCTTCTAATCACTGGTCTCTCATATGGTTCATATAACACTTGTGGGGTCATTCTCTTTTAGAGCCATGCATGCTGCTGGTTTGGTTTTTGTTCTTTGTAGCAAATTGCCTGCTGTTTTGTTAGGTACAGTCATTTTGTTCTTGTATTACATCTTTCTACTAATTACTAGGCAAAAGGTTATGTCAATGATGTAGGACAGACTTTCTTGATGATATTTTGTATTTCTTAGAGCTCAGATTTATTTATCCTCTAGTCTAGTCAGACTCAAAATCAGTGTAAGGATCTGCTGGCTACACTGAATGAAGGGCACTGTTCACAAATGACCCGGTATATAAAGATACTTAAGTGCCAAAGCACAGCAACAGATCTACCCTGGAATGGCCTAAGCTTTTAAGAAGGTGTCTGCAGCTTGAAAAGTAGAAGTCGTAAAACTAATTAAAGCGTAAAAAACCAAAACAAAACAAAATAATGCACAACAAAACAATCAAGTGTCTTCTCAGAAAGTTTTCTCTGGGAAGGAGTAACATCTGCCTCATCACATTTTCCAAAATTGTTTCAACATAAGATTCTTATTTCCATATTTGATGTGGGTACTTGGGACTGTAAGATCACAAATGCACATTCTGACTTTGTGTGGAAGCCCATGACTAGACATGAACTATCTTCTACCCTCCTCTCTGCTTTTCCTAACAAGTCAAAGGATGCAGCACCACGGATGATCTCCAAAGGGCAAATCTCTCCCATGACTGTAATGGCAACCATTAGAAAATGATAGACTCTTAAAACATCCAGCCCACACAGACCTGAGATACCACTGTAAGGAATAAGAGCCAGCTCCTTTACATATCCTAATGATGATTCCACTTCCACTTTTTGCACATTATTGCACAGTGGTCTGTGGACATACGTAGGGCATGGGACAACTGGCCTCTTGGTCTTTTTCTCTAACCCAAGAGCATTAATTTCCTACCAGGTGGTGGATTTTGGGAAGGGTGCTCACTGTTCACCCTTGCTGTCTTAACAACCTTTTCCACAGTTGGGAATTTGAAAAGCATGGGACCTGAAGGGAATTGGTAAATCTGACATCCTCCATGCATACCAAAGATCTTAATTTTGTATTTTAAATAGCACTGTTATAGTTTAAACAAAACTGCACATAAACAATTCTAAATACAGGGGCCAAAATCTTGATTTTTGATGCTATCAGATCAATGACCTAAGGTAAAATCAAGACCTCCCTTGATATCCCCACAAACATGTGAAGGACATAACTGACTTCTTTGACTCCTGAGTGCTACTTTCCAAATGAAACCCCACTCTTACTGAAAACACACTCTGTAGCTACCCTGAGAAAATAATCTTCTCAGGATCTCTTGTTTCATACCAGAATTCTGGTGCTTCAACTGGTTTCCGGAGTTGGAGTGAAAACCTCAATATGAAAATATATTTCCAACTTTGTGATTTTTCCAGGAAAGAGTTCTTGCTTTTACCTTAGAGCCACTGCCTATGTGGATGACTTCAGAAAGATTTAAACTTTGTTAAAGGTAGGGAGGAAGGCCTCACTCATTTGCATTAAAGATGAGGGCTGAATGCCTCATGCTGTTTAGATTACCAATCCAGCTATGACACTGGCTTTGCTCCACTGTGACTTACTTTGTCCTGGCTCTGAAATGAAAGCTTGTGTCTTTAACTTTGTGAATGTTTAGCACATTTTTAGAATATCCCATCACCTGTTTTTTTAACTTTTAAAGAGTTCATGAGCCTTTTTTTCCCACCTGTTTCCTGAGGAGCAGGAATGTGGGCAGACAGCACCCTCTGCAGTGAACGATAGGGAACTAAGAGTTTGATCTCTGCCAGAGATTCTTATTTGTGCTGTAGTGGATCTATCTGCTCAGAGTCCTCTCCCACACTGTGCTATCAATGGACAAGCGAAACACTGGAGTTCAGAACTGGTGTTAAAGCTGAGACAGGCAGAGGCATCTCGGGATATCTTGAAGCATGTGTGATGTTGCAGAGAAGGGAGATGGTGACTAAATCGAGTTCAAAATATCTAAAAAGTTATAGCACGTGCTGTTTCAGCTGCTATTGTCTCTTTCCTCCCTGGGGGTTATCTTATCTCTTATGAGTACAACCTGGTCATGCAGCAGGTAGAAGATTTCAGAAGATTTTTCTTTCTAAGTTGCAGATCTTTTACATGCAATGTGTTAAAAGTATCACAGTCAAAGGACACAGCAATCATTTGCAGAATGGGAAGCTGATCCAAAATCCTGGCAGAACTGTGTAGCCCCAGCTGTGGGGCTCTCACCAAAGAAAGAGCTTTTTACCCAGACCAGGTGTTTAATACCATCTTCCCATCCTTGTTTTCTTAGAGGATTCTCAGCTGCTTTTCAGTGAATCCTGGCCCCACTCCCAAGCACGCCGCTTTCCTCTACACACACTACTAATTAAAACAGTTTGGAAGCAGGTGTAGACCTTTAAAATTTTCACCAGTTTATGAAAATACATTTACTTAGTGAAAACAAAAGATGGTAATTTTAGGTATCCTGGGGACTAAATAATAGTTTCTCAGGTCACTTCAGGGTCAGCAGAATCCTGTATATGGAAACCTGAAGCTTGCACACAAGTGCAAACTAGTGGGCAGCAGCTCACATTTATGGTGTGTGCCTTGTGGGGTAGGTTTAGCCAGGTTTCGGTCCATGTTGCTGTGCTTTGGATTCCTCCTGATAGGTGACTAAACAAGTTCACAGGTAGCTTGGATTCTTCAGTGCTCTGCAGCATTTTCCATGATGGAAATGCACACAGGTAAACCACAGAAGTAGATACTTCTTTCAGTCTCTCTGTATTTCCATAGAGCTGCCACTAGGGGTTCATCCTGCTCATTGGACTATTTCATAAATCCTTCTGGGAATGCTCTCTTATATGAGAGCAAGCTCTTGAGATTCACAAACTCTCTTTCTGCTGGGGCAGAGTGGCAATAATGCAATGATATGGTTTCTACCTGCTTTTTCCAAATCCTTCCGGAAAGATAAAAATGCACTCAAACGTTGGGAATATTTAAAAAATAAAGTGATGTTTGTAAACTGCTAAATTTTCAAATGTCAAGCACTCTTGGGATTTCAGATTTGGTTAAAAGCATCCATGTTCATGTGTGTTTGCATACACACACTTGCATGTATAGAAAACAGTACAGAGACTCAGAAAGTTTTACTATGCCTGTGAGCTGGAATCTTAATATCAAATTTCAAATAATAACTTTGTGATGTTATAACATGGAGAAAGTTTAGAAAATATACAATAAATGTTATTTTCTGATCTTTGAAAAATGTTTTGGCTCCCAAATCTCTCACACTATCCTTTCCAGGCTTAGTCTGGTTTTAAAGTCACAGAGAGGTCTAATTTCACTGATGTTCAGGCAGTCATGGCCAAAGTTAGATTCATGGTTTTGTCTGGTACTTTTCTTAATTGCAGAACAATAGTACTTACTCCTAATTTGAAGTGTGTTGGAAATGTGGGTTATTCCTCTCTGATCTGAGCTTCATTGGTCAGTAGGAAATGTAACCAAATGTGGCAGAATGTCCCTCTCATTATATAGCCACGGATAAAATGTCACAGTTTAGTGGTTTTGACTCAAATTGTTATCTGACACAGAGAGTAAAAACATTTCTTCACTCCCTTTGTTTTCCCTCATTCTGCCCAAAAGCAGATAGGAACCTCCATCCTGTCTCAGACCAAAGGATCACACAGTATAGCATCCCACATCAGAACATGGTACCTAAACAGAGTTGCAGGAGGTAGATGACAAATACAGAATCATAGAACAGTTTGGGTTGGAAGGGACCTTAAAGGTCAACCAATTCCTCCCACTAGAGCAGGTTGCTCAAAGCCCTATCCAATCTGACCGTGAACCCTTCCAGGGATGCAGCATCCACAGCTTCTCTGGGCAACCTATCCAGTGTTTCATCACTCTCACAGTGAAGAATTCAACAGCTAATCTAAATCTACCTTTTCCATTAGAGGATAGAATTATTCTATGAATTTCAGAGAATTCTATGATTCTCTGAAATATCAGTTCCCAGACCTTGTGTAAATAACCCAGCAAAGAAAATTTTTAGTCCCCTAAAATATTCCTCATGGCCTTTTTTTTTTTTTTTTTTTTTTTAACCCAGATGACAGTATGTATATAACAGTACCATTTGGTAACATGAAACATTATCTGGATACCCCAGACAAACCAATACAGATCCACAACCTAAACTTCTCTTTCTTGCAACCTGTGAAATCAATCCATCATCACAGCAAGAATGTAGGAGGCAGATGCTACTGAAAGTAGAAATCAAAAGCCTACCACCCAGAAGACAATAAAAGTTTCCTTCTGTCATCTGAGGTGCATTTTGGGGGAATTACATTTTTATTTATCTCATGCCTTTTTTAAAGGTAAGATAAATATTTCCACACTTGGAGTTTTTGGGTACGTGTTCCACTAGAAATCACAGAATCACAGAATGTTAGGAGTTGGAAGGGACCTCTGAAGATCATCAAGTCTAACCCCCCTGCCAGAGCAGGAGGAATGCAGAAATTATTCCCAAAACATTGAAAAGTTTTAGATTTATATGAAGAGTAAGGACTACACTGCTGTGCTTCGACATTGTCTGCCCTTGAGGGAAATAATGGAGCTATGCAGCTCAGGTAAAATTCTGTGGGAATGTTCTCTAAAAGGTCATCCCTTATAAAACTTAGGACAACTCAAAAACAAGTGAAACAGGCTCTAAAATCCTGTATAATTTTAAACTCTCCATTCTGCCCCCACCTGAGTGAAGCAGGCAGGATCACACACTTTCTTCAGGATGCATTTTACTATTGATACCTATTAGCTGCTTTGAACTCCTTAGTGTAGCAGAACACTTGGTGACGACTTTGTGTGTTGTTGACCGGCTCAACAGCATTGATGTTCTCTTAATTTCTCCTCCATTTACTTTGTTTATCAATTAGGCTGTTACTGTTCTGTAAGTTGCAATAATTGGCAGGTTTTGCAGACACAGCTGACAGTCACTGCACCAAAAGGTGGGAGAGTATGAATAAATTTAAATACATATGCATATTGAAAATGAACCCCTAACTGTTAAATATAGACACCCTTAACAGAACTTCTGAAATAAACAGCAGTCGAGGAGAATAATCCAAAGTAGCCCACTCACTGCAATCTGGGAAGCTCAGAAGGAGACAAGAGAAGTACCCAGCAGCCAGGAATGCTGAAAAATGTTGGGACATTTGGCTTCTTCTCTAGTCTATATTACCTATTTTGTGTGATTAGCTGCTAGAGCATTTCTACTACTATTTTTGAAAGGATATAAGCAAGGTTGAGTACTCATGTTGATTTTGGTGTCTTAGTTCCTCTCTATGACATGGGAGCATTATTACAATACTATTGTTTCCCCTCCGAAATGTCATCCATGGAGAAGAGCCTCATTGTGCTGGGGATTGTTCAAACAGTCAACAGAAACATAATTAAAAGAGTTTATGATTGAACAGGATATATCCATAGAGATTACGAGGTACTTAGATAATGCAGTAAGAATATACAGTTTCTTATTTGCATACACCATACATGTATCAAGGCATTTCACTGTTACTTGCTGTGCTATCTTACTCTAAGGTCACCTCATCTGAACTACGAGGGAGTCCAAATTTGAAACCCTGATGTTCCTACCAGATCTACTTTGCTCTTCTGTAAAACTCTCACTGAACAGAAGAGCCAATGCAACTGCTTCACATCTCTTACCAAATAATAGGAAATGGCCAGAAATAAAACTCCAGCCCTGAATGACATTCAATCCAGGGCTTGACAGAACTCTAATATTATGTTGCTGAGCCTTCAGGTGGGCATGATGCCTATCATGAATTACACATAAGAATTGTAGAGGGTGGAAACCTGCTTTATGGCTGCAAAGCAGAGCAGTCCGGTTTTACTCAGTGCTGACTGTGATTACAAGAACTGGGTTTAGAGGCAATGAAAAGAGATAGAACGTTCTTCAGCCTAGGGAAAAAAATAAAAGGTTCTAAAATTTGGGTAAGAATAAAGTATTTAGGGATTGGAAATGGAAAGAAAAAAAAAAAACTAAAACAAATTTGGAGGGTAGGGGTTTGACTGCTCTATGTCTTTTAATGTAGAAAATACCTTTTATCTGCACTGAGGATTTGTCTTGGACAGGTACAGTCTGTAAACAGTCATCTTGGTTTAACCTTTGCCATTTTTATGGTAAAATTGGTACAAAGGATGGGAGGCATACCTAAAATGTAATTCAGTGATAGCATTCCTTTCTATACTAACTTGCATTGAGCTGAACTGACATTAAAAATGAAAAAATAAAGAACTTAAAGAAATAAGTCTGGAAGTAAATCCTCTAAGGTAGATTTTGAAGGTGAACATTTTCCTGCCTCCTTGGGTACTCCAGCTCTTACAGACTCGAGGTAGCTGTATCATTTGTTGGGCTACAACCCAACATAATCATGTTTCTGGGCACTAGTTAATACTTAATGTCTTCATAATCATGGTTCTGGGGGATAGTTAATACTTCAGGTCTTCACATTTTGAAAGTTGCATACATTTCACCTTGCCTTGGTTGGGGCTGGAGTGCTGAAAAACATGACTGGGATCCCAAGTGTTTCACGGCATAGAAACCCAGTTCCATATGTCCTGGTGTAATTTAGCTACTGGTTTAAACTGTTATTATATGCTCACATGTTAACATGACACTTTCCCAAAAGTCATTACAAATAAAAAATAATGAAGGTGCTTAGCATTTTCCTGGATCATTTCTTTGAGTACTGGCACAGTGTAACAGATTATAAGGAGACTGCAAAACTAGGGAATCCAAATGTCTTGCTCTCTACCTTGTAAACTGTACATGTTTCCCAGAAATGATAAATGGAAAATCTTATCTATCACAGAATAGAATGAAATTAAGTGGAGCTTGTGAGTAACAAGTCAGAAAAAATGGGACTGAAGTTATATTAAAGTAACTGCTTTTACAGACAGAAATAAAATAGCACTTTCTGAAAATCTGGAGAACTGTCAGTGTAAAAAAAATAGCCATAATAATGCACTGTCAGTATTGATTTACATGAAATCCCCTAATAATACCAAAGCTCTCTAGATGGCAATGTCAACATATGTTTCAGAATATCATGCAGTTGCCTCTCTCTATCCACTACCATTTAAATCTAATGAAACTGCCTTTCCTAAACTTGAAGTTGCTAAAATAAGGTGGATCCCACAAACAGAAGGTAAAAAACCCACGTTGATTCATCAGATCACTTAAGTCTGCATTTCTGTTTAACCACGTATTATAGACACATAGAATCATTTTGGTTGGAACAGACCTTGAAGATCATCAAGTCCAACCATTAGCCCAGCACTGCCAGGGCACCACTAAACCATGTCCCTCGTCACATCTACGTGGCTTTGAAACCCTGCCAGGGATGGGGACTCTACCACTGCCATGGTCTGCCTGGTCCAGGGCTTGACAACCCTTTTGATGAAGTTGTTCCGAACATCCAAACTAATCCTCCTCTGGTGCAGCTTGAGGCCATTTCCTTTTGTCCCATCACTTGTTTCTTGGGAGAAGAGACCGACAGCCAGTTGTTGCCAACCTCCTTTCGGGAAGGTTTTTTATGTAGTGTTTATGCCTTATTGATTAATGTTTATGCCATTATGATTAATTTTTATGCCATATTGATTCTACTTATAACCAGACATGACCCTCAGCATCTGTCCAAAACAGAAAACTCCTGCACAAGAACCAAAAAACTTGGGACAGAGGGAAAGGAAGAAGAGTTTGTTAGTCAGGAGTGGTTTTTGGTTGTTTGCTTGCTTAGTTTGTTTTTGCAATGATCAGCAGTTCACTATTAGTTAAAGCAAAGACATGGAAACCTCATGTGATCTTTTCTAAGCAGAAATTGCAAATGTTCTCTTTTTACTTGAATTGCATTCAACATAGTGATTTGTATCATATTCATCTCTTCACTCACATTTTTCTCAAAGTACAAAAGAGAAGCTTTTATACTTTACAAATTTAACCCAGAGGATGTTCCCTGGGATTACATCTTAATGCCTAGGCAGCTTGCCTGGCTTTTCACTGTTGCAAACCTGTCTTTATTATCCATGCAACTTGCACTGCATGAGAATCAATAAGCTAAATCAGGAGCCAATTATCCAATCTTTTTGATTAATTAGTTTGAAGTGTGGTCTACATGCATTGATTTTTATTTTAAGTTTTGTTTCTGACATTTTGTAGGGGCTGTCTTGATTTTCATTTTTCTCAATGCAGCTTCTGCTTTGTTCTCCACAGGCAAATTAGTTTTCTACTCAATCTTTCATGTGTACAAAGAATAACTGTGTAATATTTATATGTGGAATAACTAGAGTGTTTTTGTGAAACCACCTTTACAGTATCTGTGATTCAGTGGCAGAACTGCCATCTGTTATGTCAACAAAATGGGAGAAAAAAAGTCACTTTGAGGTGTAGAGTTCGAGGAGTTAGCAATCAGTACAAAATGTCTTAATGTCTCCCTGTATTTCTTCTGTAAAGTTAAACTTCTGTAAAGCCTTCTGGTTTGTTTAATACTTCAAACTCCAAAATGGGCATGTTACATTAATTTAAATCAGTTTAAAATATTACATGAGACAACTACATGTGGCAAGAAAACACATCTGGTCAAAAACCTATTTATGTTTCAAATATTCATCATAAGCTTGGCTATAACTTTTTCTTTTGTCCTGAATTGCAATTAAATATTAAAGTGGCAGAAATTTATATTGAACGACATCATTACTTTGCGATTATAAGACTATATGCATGCAATTAAATTTTTTTTTCATTAAAAATGATGTTGAATATTCAAAGAACATTTTTTTCTGGTCAAAGAAGGAAATATAATCTCTGAACATTGTTATTACTAACCACAGTGTCAATGAAAACAAGGAGTTATTTCTTTAAAGGAAATTGTATTAAAATCTCAATAATGCGTAAAGATTAGTATGACTTTTTAGTATGCTGGAACAATAAGATCACAGTTGTCTTCCACTTTCTTCCACAGAGGGAAATGTTCTTAATATTTCTATAAATCCAGATAAAATTAATTCTTAGAGAGTATCTGCATGGACATGGTGAGACCAGACTTTGATGGTTTTGCAGTGAAGATGTTGCAATGTGAAGATGCTGGTCAGTTAAAGGCAGCAACAATTAAAAAAAAAAGAAACATAAGAATTAACCAAAGTAGACAAGGTAGTCATTTTGAGTTTGACAAGTCTAAATTCTTCTACTGAAATTGAGAAAACAACAAACTCTCCAACATCTCTTTCCAGAAACTAATACCAAGAGTCATATTCGGCCATTTCCCTTTTATGCCTTATTTTCATTCTGAAAGCAACAATGAGAGCAGACAACTGTACTCCTGAGAGCTCCTAAGAATGTGGTCATCGTTTGTGCTCTTGGTTGAAGTGTGGAACTAAAAACATTATAGGGAAGCAAAGTAATATGAACTAAAGCATAACAACCATATGAAACTGGAGAAAGCTGATGGAGAAGAACCACACTATGTTGGACATGAATTAATAATGGCATCCTGGTGCAGAATAGCAACTCCTGCATAGAACAAAGTCTCTGCCAGCCCTAATATTTTAGACATTTATGCCCCACAAATGTCATATACTCCATTACGTTTTTAATCACAGAATTCCCCCAAATTTTGTCTCAATGCAAGCTTTTCAAGGATTTCATCAGTCTAGCGAATAAATAACATTTTTCTTTTTGATTTTTTTTTTAGTGATGGTTATGTTTTCAATTATATTTTTTGAACTATTATTATAATTGATAATATCCAACATGCTTGAGGTCTTTAACATTCATTTGTGAGTTTACTTTGTTCCTCTGCAAGTTGAAGGCTCATAGTATCCCTGCCTGAAAGACTGTTACCTGAAGAGTTCTTAGAAATTAAGCATAAAGGAGATAAGATTACCACGTTAATGTTACTAAATCCTTTTCCTTCAATACTACAGATCAGTGTGCGCTGCTCTTGACTTGTTCAAGTACTTGAATTTTTTAAGTTCTGTCTTGAACATAAAGGACTGGCTGATTGTATCTAGAAATCAAAATTTGGGTGTGCTCTGAATCCATCATTTCATACTTGCTCTCTCTTAATGACCAAGTAATTTGGGGGTTTAGTCATAGAATCATAGAATTGTCAGGGTTGGAAGTTACCTTAAAGATCATCCAGTTCCAACCCCCCTGTCAATGATAGGGACACCTCCCACTAGAGCAGGTTGCTCAGAGCCCCATCCAGCCTGGTCTTAAAAATCTCCAAGGATGGGGCTT
>JANHGN010004296.1:18613-31051 GCA_024605025.1 Megaceryle maxima | reverse complement strand
TTTTGTCAGGATTTATTTTGACAGTGGAGTGTCTTTGCTGACCTGAGGCGAGAAATGAGATCCTAAAGAAGCATATATAGTTAAGATTGCACTCAACTTAAATCTAGATATGAAATGCTTCATATCAATCAGTGTTCTGAATTGTACATTTTATTTTTTTAAAGTGGAAGATTAGGGGAAAGCAATATGCTCTGATTGTCTTCCTGACAACTCTAAGTACAGTGTTTGAATACAGGTATGCAATTGCCCTGGCTTTGAGGGAGAAACAGCGTGTGATATTTACAAGTCCAATTAAGGCTTTGAGTAATCAAAAGTACCGTGAGATGTATGAAGAATTCCAGGATGTTGGTTTGATGACTGGGGATGTCACCATTAATCCTACAGCTTCTTGTCTGGTAATGACAACTGAGGTAAGATCAGACGTTAATTCTTGGTCAGTCTGTATTTTCTTCTGCCTGTTCTTGACTGAGAGTATCTGTTATTAAAGTTACCATAGTAAGCCAAATTAGCATAGAGAATATTAAAAAGTTCATTATGCCTCTCTTTAGTGTTTTAAATTTTCATTATTGATAAAGCTAGGTAAATACCTGTAAATTCATGCTTTCAGACTATCTGTCAAGAATGTCCAGCCTCACATAGAGAAAGCCAGACCTTAATGCCCTGAATGCTCAAGACTGAGCTTTCTTAGGATACATGTGCAGTACTGAAAGTTAGTCAGACTTAATGAATACTGTAGCATCAGTGTTTTGTTCTAGGGAAACAAGAGAGGGAGAGAAAACTCATTGAGTGATAGTTGAGTGGTTCATGCTAGACGCTAGTACTCTAGGAGTGTACAGCTTTTCACCTTTGGTAACAAAATGCTGTTAGCACAGTTTGTCATATTGCTGTTGTAGAAAACTGTCCAGACATGAGTTAGAATTTTCCTCTTTCTGCCTTGACTTCAAAGGAGTAAAGAGTTTTCTAGACAAGACTGCAGAAGGGAAAGATTGGAGTGGCTTGATTTCAGACAAAATATTCCCCCCAAATTACAGTGATGTTCTCTATGGGATGAGGGAAGAAGCAGCCTTGGGAGAAGTAGGTCTGTAGACCTGTAAGAAAAATGCTGCTGCATAGAGGCTTGGAGAACAGTGATGGTTTTGTTTTCATTTTTCTGAACTGTTGATCTCATATCATGAGATTTGTTAGATTGCAGTCAACTTAAAGCATTTCACAGGCAATCTTTAAATGCTTTTAAGTTTTGTGCAAAATAAGATTTTATATTACCATGTAAATGTAAACCAAAACTTCCTGCAGTTTTTTGGTGGCATCTCTGTAGCATGTGACTTGTTATTTCATGTGATGGATCTCAAATTTTTTTTTATTTTTTTTTTTCCCCTCTTTTTCCAGATTTTGAGAAGTATGCTCTACAGAGGTTCTGAGGTTATGCGGGAAGTAGCATGGGTTATTTTTGATGAAATCCACTACATGAGAGATTCAGGTATCCTACACGTATAATTTTTCTTTACAAGTTTGTTTTTGTTTTTGTTTGTTTTTACCCAAGAATTTTTTTTTTCTTTTGAAGAATGAAATTGTTATTCTTTCTCTTAAAACCAGTCATTTTTATTCATATCATTAAGAATTTGCTTTCTACTGAATGTGTATAAGATGGTTATTGTGTGTCAGAGTCTGCAATTCCTTTGCTAAGGCAAAAGCAACTGTCAGGGCATTTGCTATATCCTGTTTGGGGAGGAAGGGAGGAAGGCATTTTTGGTTTTGATTTATTTTGTCTTTGACCAATCTGTTCTTTGGCTTCAGAGCTGAAAAATGGGCTTTAATCACATAATCTCCCATGTGACTTTGACTTTTTCAGAACGTGGTGTTGTTTGGGAAGAGACAATTATTTTGCTCCCTGACAATGTTCATTATGTGTTCCTTTCTGCAACTATTCCAAATGCCCGTCAGTTTGCTGAATGGATCTGTCACCTTCACAAGCAGGTAATGTTTCTGATGTGTCATACTGCCAGTCTTGTGGATTAATACTGTGTCTGTGGTTGACAACAAATGAACCTTTGAGCATCTCTTTAGTCGTCTTACTGCTTATACATAATGGTATAGATCTCTTCTGCCTTCTGTGGTTTTACTCCTAGCTTTTGCAGCAATACTGGCTGTTGGTTTTACATAGCAATGCTAAAGCAGTTTCTTTAAAGTTTATTTTCCACACTTAGATATCAGCTTGATTTTAACAAACATTCTGAATTAGAAAACATGATGGTCATACTATGATTTTCAGAGGGCTGATAGAGAAGAGGATTTTTGGAGAATTTGTTTGAAGAGCTCAGTAAAAAGGCTATGTGGAAATAAAGGAATTCATAAATCCATAGGGATACTATATATGGACACAAACGAAGTGAGAAAAGAGGAATGTAAGGAATCTGTCATATCCTGTAACCATTAGGTTTATTTTATTGTGTTCAGATGTTTTTGCAGCAAAGAATATGGGAATTAGAATTAGGGAAGTTAATATCCACAAGAGATTGGTTCTTGCGTTGTTTGTAATGCAAGTAGTGTAGTATAAGAAATGTCTAACTAAGCTTGGCACAAAAATCTTGAGTTTTTTTGCATAACACTAGACTGTGATTTTTAATTATTTTTAAAGCAGATTTATATAATGTTTCAAAGGAAGTTTGTGTGGGGTTTTTTTGTGTTTTTTTTTTTTTTTCCTAAATAAGCTTTCTCCATGCATTAAAACTTTAAATGTGTTGCTTTTTTAGGTGGTATAAAATACTGCAGGCATTTTGAGAAAACAGAAATTAATAGTTTTTCCTTTGGTTTTTGGAAAAATTTTTGTAGCCAACTTGTGTTATTTTAAAGCATTTGCAAACTTTCCTTTTCTTAAGCAATGTCATTAGTATAAAATCCACATTCACTTAGGAAATTTTCTTCTCAGTTACTGTGAGTCTTACTTTCTGGCTTTTAGAAATAAATAATTTAATAGCAAGTTACTGGATTTTGTCATAGTTTATGGTCAGGGTGGCCACTTAGACGTATAACAGACACTCTCTGTTAACCCCCTTCTCCCAGGAGAGACTTGGCCATTAGAAAAGGAAACTAGAAGAGCTTTAATGAAAATAATAATAATACTAAAAATGGAATATGTACAAAATCAGTATCGCACCCAACTCCTGGATGGCAATTACATCTGTCACCACTGATGCTATGGAGCAGGTACTGGGAGAGTCTCAGACTGAGCCCAGCAGCAGACGGGAGCTGTGTTCAGGAGCTGGATTATGGTACCGGATTCAGGAACACACAGATCAGGATTGAAGGCAGAATGGACAGAATCCTCCTCAGATGCTCTGAGGAAGGAACTGAAAGAAGACCTGAGCCAGGCCAAGCAAAGCTGGCAAAGTGGGCCAGGAGGGAAGAAGAGCCACAAACTCTCCAGATCCCTCAGCTTTATACTGAATATGACGTATATGGGATGGAATCCCTCGTTGGCCAGTTTGGGTCACCTGCTCTGTACTCTCCTTCCTGCAGGTGCCACCTTTCACTTTCCTACATCCCCCAAATGTGGCACACAAGATCCAGCAGTGGCCTTGGTCTGCACACCAGTTCTTGGTAGTAACTCTAAAGATGGGGTGTTATCACTGCTTGCAGCAGACACTGTCTGTGAAAACAGGCTGCTAACTTCAGACAGTGCAGGGAGTTAGAAATACTGAACTGAAAAGTAAAATCACTGAACAGAATTAGTTCTGTTCTCACTCAAACCAGGACAGATTTTCAATGAAGCAAGTGATTTTATAATGCAATTAAAAACATTTAAATAATTATGTATATGATGTTCTTTTCTATAGCCTTGCCATGTGATTTACACTGACTATCGACCCACGCCACTTCAGCATTATATATTCCCAGCAGGAGGAGATGGACTTCATCTGGTTGTTGATGAAAACGTAAGGAATATTCAGTTTGTTTGAAAGGTCTTTTTTCTTGCATATCAGTCACAGGCTTGTTCTCTTGCAAAATTTGGAGTCCCTATACAAAGGATGTTTGTGTTAAAAAGAAGTACAAATGCGTAGCAGTGATGTCTGAATTCCTGTGAGATTTTTGGAGTCTTGCAGAAGAAATTAGTTTTATTTTCTAATGTCATGAAGTCATCTAAGTACTATTCTGCTGAGATGTCTTAAGTGTCCTCATCCTTGCTTTATTTTCTAAATTGCATGTTGCTTTCTGTAAATCTGCAAAGTAGATGTTGTACTGTTTCTCACTCGAAAGAAAACATTGTAGCATTTAAATTCTATTTTGGTTGAAGGAGCAAAATATTTTTGTGGTTTTAAGGGATTCTGAAGTAACAACTTTAATCATTGGCACAGCAGTGGCTAATGCCATAAACAGTAGTACTGCCCTTGAAGTTAGGCCTTTATTTGGTAGTGTAGTTTCATGTAAGCAACCCTAAAAGTCCATTTTGACGTCATTCAGCGGGTCTAGCATGGTTGATGGTGTGGTAGATAGAACAATATGCAGTAACTTCAGAGACAAATTCTGAGCTGTGCTACTGACCTTGTAAACTCAGTTTTTATCTTATGCATTGTTTTTGTCCTTCTGACTAAATACGGGGTAATAGTACTGGCTGGGAAAAGCACAAGTATTTTTAAGTGGGTCATCTAAGAAGTAATTGCTTACAAAGGTTGTGGTTTTGTTTTATATCTAGGGAGATTTCAGAGAAGACAATTTTAATACAGCAATGCAAGTGCTTAGAGATGCAGGAGATTTAGCAAAAGGGGACCAGAAAGGCAGGAAAGGAGGAACAAAAGGTGAGCAAATCCCATTCTGAAGTAACTTTTTGTATAATACATCAAACTTGTGTACAAGCTGTGCTTGTGTCTTAATATTCCATAAGATACTTTGCTAAAATTAAAATTAAATTAGTGTAATTTCTTTGCAGGTCCTTCAAATGTTTTTAAGATCGTGAAGATGATCATGGAAAGGAATTTCCAACCTGTGATAATTTTCAGCTTCAGTAAGAAAGACTGCGAAGCCTATGCACTTCAGATGACAAAGTTAGATTTCAATACAGGTACAGATAAATAAAATGTAATTGCATTCACAATTGTAGTCTGATGTGAAGTGTTACTGTGGTTAGATATTTCTAGTTCCTTTGGGGTATTTTGTGTAAAAAGAGTTTAATTTTTTTTATTATTATTTATTTATTATATCAGTACATTAGGCTATTTTCAGAAGGAAAATACTGGCACATAAAGAGTACTTGGTCATCATAATGCTGAATTGTTCCTCTGTTGTAAGCTTCATTTCTTTCTCCAAAATCCTGTTCTCTATTACACAGCACAAGAATTCCTAGAAGATTTTACTTATAATGGGAGAAGACTCATCCTAATAAATGTATTTCCCAAAATTTTCGTGTTATTTCTGTTAGAAAAATTAAATATTTTCTCAAAACAAATTGTAATATACTTGCATACTGTTCTTTCTCAACTATTTTGTTATCGATATCTTTCCTTCCTTCTTCTCAGAGAAAAATCTGAAATATAAACAAGATCTTTTTTTCTTTGATTAAAACCAAGCCTGGAAAATAGCTTTTAGTTCATTGCTTCTGTGAACTGTTAAGAGCTAACAAAAATAAGGAATTTGTTGTAAATCAACATATTTCGTGTTTATGAATTGTTCAGGGTTCTTGCTCCAACCCTTCCATGTTCTGGTTCAGTGTTCCAAAATAATACAGCCACTTTTATGTCAGAGAATGTAAAGATATGCACAAGTTCAGAGATGCATTTTTGCATGTTTTCTTCGGTCATACCTTTGAATATGTATTCTTGGTATTTGTGCTACTGAAATAGAGAAGTTGTAAACTTTGAGAATTTACAGGGAAGAGGAAGAGCCTCTATGTTCGTGCAGACAGGGACTACCAGGTGCAAGAGAAATGAGAAGGTTTATGAAATGGAAAGTACATAAAAGTGGGTAATCCCAAGATAGGAAATATCTGAAGTTTGGATTATTCTGACAGATTTTTTTTTTTTTATTTCCTTGTCCCCGAGCCTTTACTTCTGGTTGCTGTTGGGTTCCTTTAGGGTCACAGTCAGATCTTGATTGTCTGACCTGAGGTGCATGGTTTTGTGTAGAATTCAGAGTCTTGCAAGCTATTTTTATTGTAAACTTCTGTAAATATTAGAATGTGGTAATGCTTTATTTACATATGGGTGTTAGCCTTCTAGGTTTTGTAATAACTTAAAATTTGCATTCTTAGATGAGGAAAAAAAGATGGTTGAAGAAGTGTTCAATAATGCAATTGATTGTCTGTCAGATGAAGACAAAAAACTTCCTCAGGTAAGTGAGATTGAACATGGGGAGCTGCTTCTCTCTTGTTTTCTGCAACTTTTGAGGCTGTGGATCTAAGTAGTGGGTATAGACTGGATATTCTTGCTCATCTCCCCAGGTTTTAATATCTCTTGCATTGCTCCTTGGCATGGTGAAATAGGATTTAGTGATTAGAATTCCTTTCAGTTGTGATTCCAGCAAATGACATATGCCAAAATTAACCATGGAGTTCCTACCCTGTGGGGTTGGTGTGTTGTTTTTTTTGTTTGTTTGTGTTTGTTTTGTTTTGTTTTGTTTTCTGATCGTGTTTTCAAGTAAACATAAAAGCTTATAAAGATCCTGGGCTTATAAAGATTTGGGTTAAAACTGCCTGGAAATAGCTCAAATGAGAGTGCAGAAAGCACTTTTATCAGCTATTGACTGCTTAGCCTTTCGAAAGGTTGAATTGATTCATCTGCACTCTTGATTTATTATACAATGACTAAGCATAAGTGACTATGTTTGGAGTGGAAAATACAAGCTTCTAAACAGTCTTGTAGGATTCAGTACTTCTGTTACAAATGCTAAAACTATATCTGCTCCCCTCTTTATTTATTTGTGTCCATCATTTCTTAATGTCGTGATCTTTATTGTGAGTATTGCAGTTTCTCCTTGGAAAAAAAACCCCACCATTTAATTTTTGGCCATACCCGTTTGCTTCAGGTAGTAATATCTGTTTAGTTTCTGAGATTGAGAAAAACAGAATAGGAATCCAATATATAAAATTTTGTGTGCTTTTTCTTTTGTTGTTGTTTGTGTGTTTTTGGTTTTTGTTAATTAAGCTTATAACAGTGGCCTTAATCAAGTAATCTGTTTTGGTCTCTGTGGACAGTGATATCTCAAAAGTGTATTCTCAGAATTATGTTTGGGGTGGTAACCAAGTGTTCATAGATTGCTAATGACAGTCTTTGCTTTCCCAAAAAAACAAAACCAACCAAACAAAAAACCCCGAAACAAACAAAAAAACCCCACAAAGCAAACCCAAAAAAACAGAGAAAAAGTTAGTTGGGTATTTGTTTGAAGTACAAAGTTTCTAGAATTTAAGAGATTAGGTCAGTAATTTTCAGCCTGAATTTTCTTGTATGAACCTCATAGGTGCTGATTTCACTGTTTTAACATAAATATCAACAAGTGAAATTCCTGCATCTAAAATGGAAACAAAA
The DNA here is from genome assembly GCA_024605025.1 of Megaceryle maxima. Lineage (NCBI taxonomy): Eukaryota > Metazoa > Chordata > Aves > Coraciiformes > Cerylidae > Megaceryle > Megaceryle maxima. The sequence continues at coordinate 23,537 of JANHGN010004296.1, read as the reverse complement.
TAATATCATGCATATCAAGATAACTATTTCCAAAAAATGGTTAAAAATGAGGCAATTTTTTTTTTTTTTTTTTTTTTTTTTTTTTTTTTTTTTTTTGGTAGAAGAAGACAAATACTAACTGCATGTGTAAATTGGGGCATGGCTTCATAGTTGGTCTAACCCTATATAAGACTAGTTCACTGATAAGCCTCTGGCTTTATCTTTCATATCATTCCTAGTACTAACTTGAAAATAATATTAAAGGGGTATTTATTGTATTTAAAATCAGGAAATAGTGCCGGTAAAGGCAATGTTGAAGTTTTCAATACCAAATTTTGTTTACTGTTCTTTATATGTTTCTTCCCAGGTTGAGCATGTACTGCCTCTTCTGAAGCGAGGAATTGGTATCCATCATGGTGGTCTGCTTCCTATCTTAAAAGAAACCATAGAAATTCTTTTCTCTGAGGGCCTAATAAAGGTATATCACAGGATGTCAGGGATTGGAAGGGACCCTGGAGATCTTTGAGTCCAACCCTCCTGCCAGAGCAGGACCATATAATCTAGCACAGGTTACACAGGAATGCATCCAGGCGGGTGATGAAAATCTCCAGAGAAGGAGACTCAACAACCTCTCTGGGGAGACCCTTCCAGTGCTCTGCGACCCTTACAGTAAAGAAGTTCCTCCTCATGTTGAGGTGGAACTTCCTGTCTTCCAGCTTATGTCCATTCCCTCTTGTCCTATCACAGGGCACAAGTGAGAAGAGGCTGCCTCCCTCCTCCCGACACTCAGCCATCATATATTTATAAACATTTATTAATATTTATTATATATTTTACAATCATATGTAGGTTTTTCTGTGTTGTGAATACACAGTTGGCAATCCCGAAAAAGCGGGTACTTCTTAGCTCAGACTGTACACTAGTGTTACAGTGTGCATCTGCTCCTTGACTGAAAAAGGTGCCATTGTTCATGCCAAATGGCAAAATGCTTTCAGTATGAATTCTGTGCAAGAAGCATAAGGCTTAGTACTTTGCAAACCATTTTTTGAACATTGTGTGGACCAGTAAGTAGGCAATTTTAAAAAATTTGAAAAAAGAGCTACGCATGTATGAAGGAAAGGCTCTATTCTGTAGATCTATATACTGAGTTCTACAAATGTACACAGCACCCCTGGAAGCCTGCTGCTGTTCCAGTGGCACAGGTTAATTGTTGGAATTGATTGCAGCTCCCTTCCCTTCAGAAATGCAAGTATTTGCATAACTGCCTCCATCTTCATCTGAAAAAAACCCCAATTCTTGAAGCTGTTTGGGATTTATTTTTTTTTTCTTACTGTAAGGAAAAGTTTGTAATCTTCAATGTTTTCTGTCATTGTACAGTTATAGCTCTAGTTTTAAGTGTTCCAGATTTTGTTCTGAAGTATTTACACTCAAAAATGTTAAACATTGTCTTCAAGGGATTTATGATTTATTTTGCTCCTATAAATGACTGTAGATATTTACCAAGCTGCCCTAAAGGACATACATTCAGAAAAATCTAACCTTGGAAGAAAGGCTTTTGGGGATAGATAACTGCTGTTATCTTCTTGCAAACTTTGAATGTGGAAATAACTGTTGTTTTTCATTAATAAAATTTACTTCCCTTTAGGTTTTCTTTTGAAGTTTTTCACATGGTCCCATCTAAAGTAGTTTTCGTGTTTTCCTAGAGGAAATAACGGAGAAAGAATGTTTTTTGTCCAGTTTTAAATAATTAATGTGTCTGCATTCCTATGTTGACTGTACATAAGTAGTAAAGTCTGGAGAGATTTTGTGTAGCAATCTCTTGATTATTTGCATGTTTGCTTAATAGCCTTTTGGTTTTGCTTGCTTAACTTTAGCCTTTTTATTTAGGCCTTATTTGCAACAGAGACTTTTGCTATGGGAATTAATATGCCAGCCAGGACTGTGCTATTTACGAGTGCCAGCAAATTTGATGGAAAAGATTTCCGATGGGTAAGTGAAAAACATCTTCTGTACAATAACTGAATTGCATTATTTAAACCTTAGTAGGATATTAATTTACTTTTGACATATCCACTTCACTATAGTAGAATACACTTCTCAAAAATCTTTCTTTGTTCACTAATCTGTTAATTATTACTGTGCAAATTCCTGAACACAAGATTTCTCACATTATGCATGAGATTGTTTATTTTCATAGATAAAGCAAAAGGTCATCAAATACAAGTCAGTGGTGCACACTGGGTTAAACTAAGACCTCTGCACAACTTCTGTCCAAAACTGTGAGACCCAAGTACTTTCTTCTGTGTCAGAGCAGTATGGAGAATAACTGGGGTCAGTATCTTATCACAGTGATCACTAAATTTAGGTTTTGACACACCGAAGAAAAGAGTTAATGTACCTCAGGGGAGTATTGATTTTTCTGTTATAGTAAAGTATTTTGGTTAGCTCACAGAAAGACAGAAATATGCAGAGGGAGGGGCAACTTCTTAAACAGCTGGAAAACTACTTAAAAGTTTTCAACATTAAAGCCGGGTATGTGATTCACATGTAAATAATACGGGTGTACAAGTCATCACAGCAAAACTTTATAATAAACTGTCATCATTCATCTTTCAGAGATGGGAAAATTGTGATAACCAGGACAAGTGACTTGACGTTAATATCTCTTTAATCTTAATTTTGGGCTGCTCAGTTTCATGATTCATGCAGTCTGATCGGATGTCTTTAAGATATATGCAAGAGTTACCTTTGAAGTATCAGATACGTGGAACTGCTGCTTTTAAAATTATAGAGTTTCCTGAAGTAGTTTTTGAGATCTGGCTTGAACTTGAAACTCAAGAAGTTGTTAGGAATGCAAATTCCACAGATGACAAAAACCCCTACTTGTTTTATAACTTACGGAGACAGGGAACCAGTTATAGCTGGCTCTTGCCCACATCCTACTGCTTTATAACCTCTTCAGTTATACTGCTCTTGCTAGGTAACAGTATTCTAATGTTACATTTGAAGGTGATGAAGATGTGCTATCAGTATGTTGAAGATGTATTACATTTTCATCATCTCCATCATGCTCAGCAACCTTCCATCACATAAGACATTAGTAAAATTGTTTTTTCGCTTTCTAAAACGGTGCAGTATTTTAGGGAAATTGCTGTAGCTATGCGAGCATTAGTGAATTCTAGGCTGCTGGCATACATTACTCGTAGTTCTGAGTCTTAGTATCTTAGTGATCGGTTATGAGTAATTAACTCAATCTGCGAAAAATTCACGTCTCAGATAACTCTCCTTTGCTTATTTGTATACACCATGGTCATTTACTGTATAACTTTAAATAGCACTTTATATGTTCTTGCTATTTTTCTAATATTTTTAAATTGCCCCTGCCCTACCCCTGTTATCCCAGATATCCTCAGGTGAATACATTCAAATGTCAGGTCGTGCAGGACGCCGAGGTATGGATGACAGAGGAATAGTAATACTTATGGTAGATGAAAAAATGAGTCCAACAATTGGCAAGCAGCTTTTGAAGGTAAGAGAGAAGTAGTTAACTTTTTCTTTTTTGTTTTTTTGTTTTAATCCTCCACACTAAAGCTTTTCTTATTTGCATAATGTAACACGTAAAATTGTACACTTAGAACAAGAATTGTGTAGATCATGCAGGTGGTAGATAACAATACCTGAAATGAGTATGGGCTTTGGTTGCATTCTCATTAAAGCAGGAGTGTCTATTGTGAAATTAAAGATGACTAATATCACCCTTCTCTATATAAAAGGGATTTCAGGCAGGAGAGGTGGAATTATATCCTGTTTTCTAGTGGTATCATTACTACTGCAGTAAGCTATTCATTTCTTGCTGACCACAGTTAGTTCAAGGATATTGGTGAACTAGAAAAGGTTTGCTGACCTTTCACAAGAATTATTAGCTTGGTTCTGTGGTGAAATAAAACTTTGTTAATGGACAGTGTAATAGACAAACTGGACAAAGTCATGCAAAAAATGAGGTACATATGATAAATAAGAAGAGGAGATAGTGGACAGTGAGCTAAAATCAGCTATGAAGAAATTGTTAGTGCTTGTAGGAAACTTTGAGGTCTGGAAATGAAGAGATTATTAAAAAAAAAAGAAACCCAAACACAAACCACTCTTGTGGTTGAGATGGGCATTAGATTCTAGTGCTTCTCCAAACTGTAATGAAAATTGTTGCAGATAATACAATAATACCCTCTTGCTTTGTAATTCAAATACGAAATACTGTAGTCATTACAATTCTATTGAAGGTCCATAGCAAAAATCACCATAATGAAGCATAATATTTTGTTGTGTGTATTGCCTGTCTCAGGCTACTTATATTAATTATGCACACATGTTAAAATTGAAAACTTGGGAGTTACCTCTGTATGTTATTCAGGAGCTTGTAGCATTGGCAAAAATAGCAAGTTTTTAAATGGCGCTTATATTATTACTAGAGTTTCTATTAATTGTGGGAATCATCTGAAGTCAGCATCAGGGTGTGTTAGTAAAAAAAAAAGTGTATTTGTTGCCAAAAAAAAAAGAGATACCAATGCTTCTCTATTTTGTTCAGGCAAATGAAGAATGAGGAGGAAAAATATATACATGGCTGATGTTAGTTATTAGTATGTGAGTTCTTTGTTTTATGTTTTCCTCTATCAGTGCTGCCTGTTAATTCATAATAAATATGTGCATTAGATCACTTTTATAAACAGGTCGTATTTACCTGTTAAAGTCAGAATTTTCATGATTGCTACATTATGGTTAACTAACTGTGAATTAGTAAAATAAAAACTTTCAGAAATACTGGAACTCATTCATGTATGGTAACATTAGGTTCTGAATTTGTCTTAGTCTTGATTCAATTTCTTTTTTCTTGGTGGAGTGGGCATGTATTTATTTGTTTATGTACACTTAATGCATGTGTATATCTCTG
>JANHGN010004294.1:71098-84711 GCA_024605025.1 Megaceryle maxima | reverse complement strand
ACAACGAAAAAAAAACCCCCCCCCAAACCAAAACAAAAAACCAAACACCCCCCCCCCCAAAAAAAAAAAACCCTTCCAAACAAAATCTTCAATATCTGAAAATCTTGCATAAGAAGTGTTAGCTACACATTAGAGGGAGAGAAAAATCTTACCTGGATAAGTAATCTTATACATCTGTCTCTTCTCTCTATGAAATACAGGTAATTACAAGTCCACAAACTTTTTGAAAATTGCAAACAGTTTATACGTGGTGTGCAGGTAGAAAAGTTCAACAACAGTGTTTGATGGAAAATTTTGTCTTTGATCTGGATCATATATGCTGATAGGTGTCCTCCCCAAGTTTAAATTTGCTGAACTAGATAGGTATTTCAGTTAAATAGTAATATTGCATGTGGGGGGTGGTAATTTTTGAGAGATCTTTCAAACTGCTACCATGGTCTATAGAAGGAGAGCAATGTTACCACTTCCAAGTATAGAAGGATTCAATGTCAGGCTTTCACATAGTCACAAAAGACAGTTCTAGAGAGCCATCGATTATTTGGTGTAGGCAGAGCAGGCAGAAACCTCCACTGGTATGAACATCAGCTGGGAATCATTGTTCTTGTTTTGTGTCCAGTACAGCTGTGGCCTCCTTTTCTTTGGATGTTTTAACTTGTATTCATTGAGCATGATTTGACCATCTATAAACATCACTATACATGTGTGCTTAAAAGTGTCTCTGCGTGTTGGCTTTATAATACAAGTGTGTATTTTTCTACTGAAAAGAGTTTATAAACCACTCTTTAAAATGGCATGCTAAGAAAACTGGTGAAAAAAACAATACCAGCAAAAATCCCTGGAGGAGATGTAGTTCATTCTGCAGTAGAACTGTTTTGACACAAAGATGAGGAATTGAATATTTGTATGAAGAATTCTTTCCAATATTGCACATCCACTCCAGAGGTCCATAACCTTTAATTTCATAATAATTAACTTAAAAACATGTCTATCTAAAAGGGGAGAAAATGATTTTGAGATGGCTCAAACATTAACAGACCTTTTTTCTTAAGCTTCACAAGAGGTAATTGTGAAGAGGTATTCAGTACAGTTACAAAAGGAAAGGAATGCTTTGTGTTTTGTTTTGTTTGGTTTTGGGTTTTTTTTTCAGTGTTTTTGTTTGTTCCTTTCTTTAGGTTTTATTGTTTGGTTTCTTTTGTTTTAAACTGTCCTAAGGAATATTTACATACTTTTGTTTGTTGAATTAAAATTGGCAGGACCTGATAAACATCCCCTAGAATGAAATTTCTGATTCTAGCTTAAATTTTCTTAAACTTTTGGCACATGTCTCTGAGAAAATGCAAATCCAGAAGAACAATAGATAAAAAGGAATTGGAGGGAGAGGAGAGGGCCTGGAAAATTAATCTTTAGAAATATAACTAGTATCTTTTAGATACTTTTATATGTATTAATAGTTCTAAAATTTTAACAAAGATAGTTTTCTCCTGTTACAATAACTGATCTTGATGGGTGCAGGTAACAAGCATGGGTTTTGGCGTGGTGTTTTTTCTTTTTACTTCATGCTCCAGTGCATGGGAGATCTGGATCAATACAGGCTGATTACACCATTTTGCCATCAAATTGGAGGGTGTTTAAAGTGGTGAATACATCTGTGTCTGTTTCTAATGATGCTTTTATTAATAACCAGTATGCTGGAGCACACTATGTGTTGAGAGAATAGCATTGCACTGGTAATGTTTTCAGCTGCTCTTCAGACCAAGATTAGAAGACAAAGTTAACACTGATAAATTCGAGTAGTACTCCACAAATGCTTGCAAGTGCAAAGTTCTAAAAGGATAGGGAAGGTGTCAAAGTTGAGTATAAAAGGATTATCTGAAAGTGCAGGAGCACTACAAGAGGCTTTGGCTCCTTTATTTTCCTTTATAAACCACCAGAGTGAGGCTGCAGGAGAGATGGCTGTCCTTCTGAATGTCTGTAGAAGAATGTGTCACGAGACAAAATTGCTTCCATTGTATTTGGTACTGGAGAGCTTTAGTATCTACCTTGGGGCACTGTATTTATAACAACAACAACAATAAATTAAAAAATAATTAGTGAAACTAGAGAACCAGCTGAATGAAGACTGGCAAGTTAGAAAACATTGGAAGACAAATATTTTTTTTGAGAAAGTAGATAACATAGTGTTTTTTCCACTGTGCTGATGGTTTTTATGCAGAGGGTGGATATTCTGTCTCCAGAGATGAAGACAAGATACAATTAGGTTTTTAATCTGCACTAGAAAATTGGGCTTTTGGTATATCATACAGGTCTAAGGAAACTTGGAATTACGGAGATGTTAAGTGACTACTGAAGGCTGAGGGAGACATGTTTGAAAAATGGTGGGTGACTGTAGTTGGATGGTTGAGTAATATAATAGTTCATTGTTGCTGGAAGTGGAAGGACTTTTTCATCTTATTCTTGTTACTTTTGCATGTCATAATCTCTTCATCTGTAGTGACTTTTGCCAGTTTTGGTCACCTGTGAGCCTTTTTTTTTTTTTTTCTTTTTTTAATCTCACAGGACAATGGAAAAACTATGCAGGGTTGTGTCACCCTGTGTGTCATCCTCCATAATCTCACCCACCATTATTTAAGTTAGGGTTTTTTTTACTTTTCTGAGGAATTAATGTGGCTTGGAGAGAAGTAAACCACTGCTGGCATAACATAAGCAATGCAAGTGTGTGGCTGTCAGCAGGTAGATACAGGAGTGGTATCAGTCTCTTATATGTAAGTGAGCTGTTATGAAAGCATATCCTATTGTGATTTTCGTCTGAGGTGAAGTAGGGGAATTACATGTTAATTGAAGTCCTTTCCAGATTGTATTTCTGCAGTTTGATAGCAATTGAGGTGTGATGTGCTGAATGTAAGTTATGAGGGGCTTTGAACATAAAGTAGATGGTGGTTGAAATAATATAAAGGAACACGTAATTTAAGGCTCACTTCCCCATTGATGGTTCTCCTAGATGGTTTGTGTAACCATTGTGACCTATTCTTATGAATTAGTGTTTGTCTAAAAAAACCTAACTTACATGGCATTGAGATCTAAGTGAATTACGCTATAATTTGTATTCAGCTTGAGGAGAGAAATGTTGGGGGAATGGAGGAAGGAGTTAGCTTGTAGCAGTAGTCATATAAGCCAGATCCATTAAGTCCAACTCTGCAATTGTGAGCTTGATTGCTTTTTCCTTATATGAAGAGGAAGAGTCCTAAAACCAATCAAAACTAGTTGTCACAGAGTGATTCCACAATCAAATGTATTTGAGAAACTTGTTCCTCAGAGGGATCCAGATTGCAACCTCCCATAGGTTTAGCCAAGACCCTGCAGTAGCTGAGTGGAGTTTAGCAAACATAGTTGGTTTTAATAGGTTTGTTTCAGATGGGGGATTAGAGTAGATGACCTCCAGAGGTTCTGCACAACACAAATTATAACTTGGCAATCCTAAGTATGCCTAATTTACTCTTTTTACTCTGCTATGATCATCTGGCAATTCAGGTTATTCTCTTAAAATGAGTTTAACAGAGTATCAGTAACTTGTCTTGTCTGAAAGTGCAATGTGATGATGCTTGCAGGATAAATGAAACAGTTTTCAATTTTCATTTTTTTCCAAGAAGAAATGTATCTGATTAGATGAGCTGATAAGAGGAATGATCATAGTGTTGGTATGTTCAGTTTCTAAATTGCTCTAACTTGTTTCTGTGCTGTCATGGTACACATACTTCTGTAATTGTGGTTCTAACTCTTTCTGGATTAATGAGATAAATGTAGTTGAAATTAGAGTATTTTATTTACAATATAAGGCTGGAGCTGTCGAGACAAAATTCAGCAGTATTTAAATGTTAGCCTTTAAAGTGTAATGGTGGTACTCAGCAAATTAAAAAGGCAAAAAATTATTTGTGAAGCAATTTTCTGCTATGTCTTGAGAAATTGATTCTGTAACAGTAGCTTATCTAGACTTGTCATTTTTAACTGTGGAGAGCTTTGAATAATCCTTATGAATAGTGGATCAAAATGTTAATTTGGCACCTACCTGTATGTGTGAATTAAGATGAAAAATTTTTTAAAAAGTCTTGTTTGTCAGCATGACTCACCTGTTGGTTTTTGAGTTGCTTCCCTTATTTTGAACTTCTTATATATCTTGATTTAATAATGCTTTTTTTTGAGTTTTTGGTAGACATTCTTAATGTTACATGAAGTCTTTGTTGAAGTGGTCGTCCACCTGAACCCCTTTTTACTCTTGTTTTTCACAGAAAGGATCTTAATTTTTTTTTTTTTTACAGTTCTCAAACACGAGAAGTAAAGGTTAGTCAAAGAGTTGCTATAAGAGTAAATCTAGACAGAGATACCAGAGGCAATAGTGCTGAGTTCACAGGTTACAGATAGACATTTAAAGTAGTTTCGAAGAATTGCAATTAGAAATTGCAGTTTTAGGTAGGAGAGAGAATTTGAATTGGAAGAAAAAGACAAGATACAACTTGATGAAATTAAAACATAAATTGCTGGCTGTGGAACAAGTTATTCTACATTATATTAAACCTGCCTTCTGCCTTTTTTTATTCTGCTTACCTAATATAAATAAGTTTAAATCACATTCCTTTTTAAACGTGGAAAGCCCTGAACAGATCAAATCCTCTCAAATTTCTTTAATTCTCCTGTAAATTGTTTCCTGAGTCAGGGTATCTAGCTCTTGAAATAATGTTATATGCAGAGGAAGAACTTTCAACTGAATTTTTTATTGTTAATTATTAGAAATGTGTGGTCCAGATTTCCCCTTTGAGGTGACTTGGGTGAAGCCACCAGGAAGTCTGCTGTAGAAAACTCCTCCTAGTAAACTAGTTTGGTACAAATGGGTTTATTCAGAAGAGAAGCAAAATTAAACTTAGAACAAATGTTTATGCCATATTTTGTTTTAAACTGCAAATGTAGGTGTTTTCTGGTAATTGTGAAAAACATGTAAGTATCACTCAGTTTTCAAATACATACTGGTTACATAATACTCTTCTGTCAGATTAAATGTCATTTACTGGCTCAGACTGTATTTTAGTATAAGTGATTAAACTGAAAAAAAAAGTTAAGTATGCCATTTGGGGTTTCTTTGTTTTGGCATGGGCTTCATTTGCAGTTATCACATGTATCCTTTTGAGGAAGAAATCAATTTTATAAAACTGACAATTTTGCATGCTTGAATTCACGTTCAAAACTACTTTGATTATTGGTTTTGGACAGATTGTTTGGTTCTCTAATGAAAACTTCTTATTTAGGCTCAGGAACTTCATAATCCTATTTTCTGTATTTAAATTAGGACATCAGCAAATGAAGAGGTTAGAAATTATTTAGAAATGTATCATATGCATACATCAAGTTATCTGGTTTTAAAATGTTGTTTGGAATGTATAGAATAGGATTTGAATGTGTCAGGGTTCACTGTTAATATATAGTATATTTCAATATTAGATTTTAAAGGTGACCTCTGTATTTTGTTTTTATTTTAGTGTTTCTCATTTCTTGTGGGTTTTATAAGTGTTCAAAATGTTTTCGTGGCACAACATTAAATGTTCTATTAGTATTTTCAGGGGTTTTGCTAGAGTTCATAAGTTTTTCAACTAAAACTAGTATGTATTTGTCAAATAATTTCTAGTTCTGAGTTTATTTGAGAGATATTTATTTGAAACTGGATAAGATTAGAGTAAGAAGTATATTAAGTACTTGTTACCTTCATAATCAGCTTGTTAAGGTGAGTGGAAAAAATAAGCACTGTAATCCAAAATACTTGTCAGCAGCCAGTTGAAAAGCTCTTCTCCTTGATATGTTATATTGGATGGTTGAAAATAAAGGACTATCTTGACTTCCTTCTATTCAAGGTAGCAAGAGGATCTGTATGGAAATCTGAATAAAACACTGCAACTAGAAAAAGTATCTAGTATAGAGAGGTAGCTATAATATTTCATGTTAAACTTTACAGAAACCACCTGGGCTAAAAAGAAACTTTATTTCAGAAAATGACAGAATGAAAACTGATTATTGGAATATTTGCAGCTGCGGCAGTATGTGCCTAAATTCAATTTCTGCTTCATTTGAGGTCTGGAGTGTCTGTTTGCTTTTGTTGTGTGTTTGGGTTTGGGTGTTTTTCTCCCCTCAATAACACCTGTTTTTCCTGTTGCATAACATTTTTTTGTGTCCTCATGGAAAAAGAAATGTGTGACAGGCATGTGTGCCTTGCCAGAACCTGCAGCGGGACTATATAAAATCATTGTGGGTACACAAATCATGTTAGCTTTTCTGGGGAGTGGGGGGAAGTTAATCCCAAACCCATAACTTCTTTGGAAATAGTAAATTGAACTTTATATCACCGGTAGTGCTACTGTAACTGTACTCCTAACACAAAATCAGAGGACTGAATTTTGTGTAGTGTCAAATTTCCTATTGGCAGAAACCCCATCACTCCAGATCCTTAACCAGTTTGGTGCAAATTTGCTAACTTCTGATCTTTGAGTTTTTTTACCAAATTCTTAACTGTTGACAGTGTTAGCTGCTGCTACGCTGTGGCGTCGTCATGTCTCTGCTGACACTCTCATCCCTCCCTTGGTAATGCCTTACCTGTGGAATTGTGTAACAGGTGTTTATATTCAGTATGTCCATTTCTGGTGAGATTGCTTATCAAATGAGGGAACACTACACATTTATTGCTCTGTTCCAGTTATCAAATACTTATCTAGATTGAGAAGTATTAACATAAGAAAATGAGACCATAACATAGTGGAGAGTGGTATAACTTGGGAGTTATAAGGTATGAATTGAAATGTAGACAGAGAAGGAAAATAAGCTTGAGTCTTAGCAGAGCAGACCTCTGGGTCTTTCTTTCTCTCTCTTTTTTTTTTTTTTTTTTTTTGGTGTTTTTTTGTTGTTGTTTTTTTTGTTTGTGGTTTTTGTTGTTGTTGTTGTTTTTTTCATCTGTTGGGTTAAGTGGAGACACCAAGATTTTCCCCACTGTATGGGATTTTTAAAAGTGTAATGAAATTAAAGTGTTCCAGCTTTGAATGTTTTGCTTTGTGGAGAAATTTCCCCCCTACAGGAAAAAAATTATCCTGTATAAATAGCTTTTAGATCTCAAGAACTTTATTAAATTTTTTTTTTTTTTTGCATGGCCATAGATAAAAGGGGAGAAGATTGATTGTAAGTACATGCACACTCTTGAGTTGAATTACTTTAAGTATAGACATTGTCCCATGTTCCACCAGTAATGATTAGCCACAAGTGTTCCCTCATGCAAGTGGAATGTTAGTCCCTAGCATGTTATCTCTTCAGTTTAAAAGCTAATCTGTGTGTTAAATGGATTGTTTTCTATTGAACTCCTGTATGTGGACATAACTTCATAAGAATAAATATGAAATTCAATGAGTTGAGTATTTCCTTTCATATTTAAAAAATAAATGGTTTTGCTATGTGTTTTGGCTTCAGTTATAAAATTACCAATTAGGTAAACTTGATCTCATGCATACTTGTCTTATACCTTGTATGCATCAATATGTATTTTAAAAAGAATTATTGGTTTTCATTCTGTTAAGAAAAGTTGAAGTGTTAAGGCAAATGAAGCTTCAAGACATAGAGTTTCTTGGGTAACTTCACCTCTGGCATGCTGAACTTCTGGTAGCTTGTATTTTAGAGTGTTTCTGACTATTCTGGATGAGTAGAGCATTAAGAATTTGTCAGGAAAGTTTTAATTTGTGTCATTATGTATGTATTCCTTTTATCATAATTTTGTTGTCTGGGCATTGACTTAAAGCAGCATATGCTATCGAAAAAGTGTGTAGTCTATTCAAAATGACCTTTAAGCTTTGACAATACCTTATGGTAGGGCAGAGGTACATAATATGCACATCTGCCCAAAGGTAATGATACACAGAAGTTAGCTATTTGTTTCATAATCTTGTGAGGGAAGAAAAAAAAAACAAAAAAACAACAACACAAACTTGGGGTTGTTCAGTCTGGAGGAGGCTCCTGAGAGACTGTATTGAGTCCTTCCAGTATCTGAAGGGGGCCTACAAGAAAGCTGGAGAGAGACTTCTTACAAGGGCTTGTAGTGATAGGATGAGGGCTAATGGCTTCTAACTGGAAGAAAGATGTAGATTCGGAGTGAAGAACTTTTCTGATTTCTAGAGTGGTGAGACATTGGAACAGTTTCCCCAGAGAAGTTGTGGATGCCCCCTCCCTGGAAGTGTTCCAGGCCAGGTTGGATGGGGCTTTGAGCCACTTGGTCTAGTGGAAGGTGTCCCTGCCCATGTCAAGGGAGTTGCAACTAGATGATCTTTAAGGACCCTTCAAATCCAAACCATTCTATGATTCTATGAGCTATTCATATATAGGACTTGCTGCTGGGCTGCATAAATGTGTGTTTGTGGAAGATCACAGAATAAATTGGAGGCTCCTGCTGGACCTGGAGCTAAGTATGTGCATATTCAGAATATGCGTAAGCTCAGACTGTTAACGTGTGGTTTACTTGATTAATCATCTGTAGTATCTCCTGCATGTTGATTTTATGTTGGCTTGGGAGAAAATAAATATTTGTTTAATGTGGGGAAGGTATACATGCCTGTATTTAATCATGCTGTATACTTCTAGTTTTTGTTAGTTTCTGAAGTTAAAATATGTATTAAAGCAAATTTTGCCCCTTTTATTGCTCAGACAGCCATTTCTATATTGTATCTTGCATTAAGTTGCAGTGCTGCATTTGTTGTAGTGACTTCTGTGACCACAGGTGTGTGCCAAACACAGGCCTGACTCCTGTAAGAAGCAGTTTGGGGGGACACTGAGGTTTTTATAAAAGTAGTACCTCTACCAGGGATCAAGAGGATCCATGCCATCCAAGCAAAGCTGCTCACACACGGGATAGCTGCAGTGTGAAAACCAAATCCATTGAACAGGAACTGTAGTGAACTGATCTGCTTGACTTGTGGAGCTCTTCTTTTTGATCTCTGGTTTTAATACCTGTTTAAAAACAAATTGGATTCTTACAGTCTGAACTCTGAGTTTCTGGCAGGACCTGCGACTTGTATTTTATTTTCTAGTTGTAGTTAATCTGAATATTGTATATATGCTGCTTCCCAGGATTGCAGTACTTGTTTTCTAATCGTTTTCCAATCAACATCATAAAAATGCAACATTGACAAATGTGTGAATGAAGAGTTAACTGCTCTTATTCTGAAGATTTTTTTTTTGTCCTCTTTTAGACAAAATTTAGCCAATCTGGAACAAATATTTATTACCATATTTTCACGTACATTTTTCATCAGCATTGGGGTAATGAGCTCTTTCATTGCAACTGTTACTTGGAGATTTGTTCCATAGGTTGTTCATGTTGCTGTAGCTTCCCAACTTGTGAAGGCAGTAACTAGTCTAGAATAGTTTCTATTCAAAAGTAATTTCCGCATAACTGTTTTTTGCAGCAGTTTTTTCCTGGATAAGCTCAGCTGCTGTGTTTTGCCTCAGAATCATCTTAAATTTTTAATTGTTCCAGCAAACATGAATTCAGATTCAATGACATGTAGAAAATGGGCAGGTGACTTAATGAGCAAGGCAGCTCACCATTTTCAAGCTTTTTGGCGTTCAACCAAAACTTACTATATGAGGGACTGGCTTAATCTGGATTTTATTTTTATTTGAGGGAATGCGTAAATAATGACATCCCAGGCTGTTAATTCTTTTACCTTACTGTTCCTTTCTGGTTTTGATGTGTGGAGTTCGTTGTTTGTTGTTTTTTGTTTTTTTTTTTTTTAACAAAAGAATGCAATGTGTTTAACTCTTGGCACAGTGTGTGCTTACTAATGTTGAATGAACTATATTTCTGTTGCCTGTTTACTGCATGGATAGTATGTCTCTCATTCTAAAAAAAAAAAAAACAAACCAAACCAAACAACCAAAAAACCCAACAAACAACAAAAAAAAACCCACCCCCACGACTAAAAAACGCCAACATAAACCCCCAGCTAAATAACAAAAAAAAAAAAAAGAAAACCAAAACAACCCCACACCCACAATTGTCAGTGTGTTGGAGACTATAACTCAGTGATGCAGTCACTCTAGATAACATATCTGGTATAATAGATGAAAAAGCAATAGTTAGCAAGATGGGAATCAGTCACAGTTGCTTGACCTATTTTGGAGGAACTAGAGGTGTGGCACACACTTTCTGGCCTGGAAGAGCTGGTTCTTGTAAATATTTTCAAGTTCATACTTCTATTTAGAACAGCTCAAAATACAGCTAAGCCATTGGAAGTATTCAATACATGAGGCACATAATTCTGGCTTTTGTTCAGTTTACTATTCAGCTTACTGCAAATGATACAGTCAAGTTAGCAAAGCCTATTTTCAAGCCATATTGTTAAGATCTTACTGCAAATGAATATAGGTAAGATTCTGGAAAGCATTGTTAAAACATGTTCGGTTTACCTGATAGTCCTTTTTGCAGGGAACTAAACTGGTTTTTCATACCTTTGTCTTGGGAGGCTGCTTAGTGCAGAATGAGGTTCTGCACAAGGAGTCAGGCTGTAGACGTGCTGGTATCACAGGTGTTCTCCAGGATAATTTGTAGCCTTTGATATGTTACTATCTAACTGGACTGCCTTGTGCTTGCTGTGGGTCAAGACTCACAAGATGAATTAGCATGGGTTGGCTAATCCACATCTACATGCCTAGCGTGGAGTAGATTCTGTGCTTCAAATCAATGTCTTAGCCTTGTAGTAGCTGCTTTGTGTAGAGGATCGGTTCTTATTTCTCAGGTATGAATATTCAGTCTTGCAGTACTTTTACAGTACTTTTTGCCTTTTTACTTCTCTCACCTGATAACTGTAGATTGTGTAAAACAATGAATAATTTAGTTCTTTCCTGTAAGAAGTCTGAATAGTTGTAAAGACTGTATATCACATAATCACAGAATGCTTTGGGTTGGAAAGGACCTTTAAAGGTTATCTAGTCCAACCCATGCGGTGAGTGGGGACATCTTCAACTAGATCAGATTGCTCAGAGTTCTGTCCTACCTGACCTGGAAAGCTTCCAGGGATGGGGCATCTATCATCTCTCTGGGCAACCTGGGCCACTGTTTTACCTCTCTTATTGTAAAAAATTTCTTCCTTAGATCTAGTCTGAATTGACCTTCATTTAGTTTAAAATCATCACCAAATCTCCAGTTGCAACAGGCCCCGCTAAAAAGGTCTGTCCCCATGTTTCTTACAAGCCCTCTTTAAGTACTGAAAGGCTGCAATAAGGTCTCCCTAGAGCCTTCTCTTCTCCAGGCTGAATGGCCCCACCTCTCAGCCTGGCCTCACAGCACAGGGGTTCCAGCCCTCAGATCATTTTTGTGGCCTCCTCTGGCCCTGCTCCAAGAGCTCCATGTCTTTCCTGTGCTGAGGACTCCAGAGCTGGATGCAGTACTTGTGGTGAGGTCTCACTGGAGTGGAATATCTTGGTTTTGAGTGCAAATACATTCTTACCCAAAGTGTTGTGCACATATGGTAGTAGTTCAGCAGTATTAGGCAATACAAGGCCTTTGATACAGGTGCAGTTGCAAATCTTCTGTGTTACTCAAGTGTCTGTAGACCAGACCTTTGTTATGATTCCTTGCAAAATCTTTGCTTTGTTGGAAAAAAGAGTTATAAACAAAACCAGAACTGAATTATGTGTAAGTCATTTTAGTGGTAAATATTTTAACTATTATTAAAAAAAGGCTTAGTTTCTTCTATGTAAAAACAGTTTTCTCAGATGTCTAGTTTTGGCATCTCTGCTGAAATTGGTGTATGGCTTAGTTACAGGTATGTTTTGAAGAGCTCCATTTACCTAAGTCTTCCCAATCATTTCAATAGGTATAAGGTTTTGAAATCTTCAGCACTATACTCCTGGTGGACTACTCATTTGGATTTAAACTACTGTGTAAGTCACTTCTGGTTTTGTCTGTCTACATTTTCTCATTCTCTTTCTATAGACAGTATGTAAAATTGTAGATTACCTTAGGTTGGAAGGGACCTCAAAAGGTCCTCTAATCAAGCCCGTGCTTAAAACATGTCAAACTTTAAAAGATCTTGTTGCTTAAGGGCTCTATTGCCTGACCACTTTTATTGTGAATATTTTTAATTTCATCATCTGATAAGAATTTCCCTTGTTGCAGCATGTCTCCTGCCTCATCCTTTTGCTGTGAACTTCTAAGAAACATCTGACTGTGAAGATAGCATTTATATGCCCACTCCCTGACATTAGCCTTCTGTTCTGCAGATGGAATAAACCCACCTCCTTCAACTGCTTCTTGTGTATTGTGCTCTAAGCCCCAGCCATGCTGATGGCCTTTCTCTGGGCTGTCTCTGGATGCATCCATGGATGTCACTCTCCAGTCTCTACTAAGCCTCTCTGATGCAACTCTCCCAGCCAGCTGCAAGCCTAACTTAGAATTTTTGTTGCTCACTACTGCTGTCTTTGAAACAGTGATCAATGTTTGTGTTAGCTAATATCTATATACTGTCTTATGCTGTGGAAATTCTAACAGCTTTTAGAGTTGGGAAGGTAGGTTGTACTTCCAGGAGACTATTTTTCAGCTGCAAGGTGTTGTGGGTGATAATGCAGAAGGTCAGCAGAGTGACTGACTTACCCTCATCAATACTAAAGAAAGGAAAGTATTTAATCCTCATCCTTCTCTCATATAAGTTCAGAAATGAAACAGTCATCACACTTTCACCAAGGGTTATTATTTCTTGTTTTCTTGAGATTCCTTTCTTCCCCCCACCCCATAAGGCTAAAGCTATTCCTCTTAGTGCTGTGCCCTTTGGATATGTAGCTGCCTGTGGTGTTGCTTATACTATGCCCAGTAACGCGCAGTCTTGAGATACATTGCTTTGGGCACTTAGATTTCAAAATACGTAGCTAGTATTTTCATAGGCGGGTGTGAGACAAGTTGTGTAAAGTGTAGGATGTGAAAATAATTATATATTTGTTCTTCTCCTTTAATGAAGGGTGTCTGTGGGAGTAGGATAAATAAGCAAGAATGCTGTATGTGACAGTCTTCCTGAGCAGGCAATGCAGCAGTGTGGGATGCAGAGTACTGTATTTGCTTCTGCTGTGTCTGTGCTATGCTTCTTATGCTATGGTTAGCACAAAAATTGCTGATCTAGTGTGGATTTAACTCAAAAAAAAATTTCTTCACCTGATTAGCATTGGCCATGAGAATACTTTCAAAGAAGCTTTTAGACAGATGTAACTTCTTAAACATATATGAATTGTGCACTTTGGGGTATCAATACATAGCAGATTATTAAGCATCTTTGTTGTTCAACTTGCATTTTAAAAGAAACGAACTTCATGTTTTGCTAAACCTGGTTTGTAGTAACTGGTATCACAGTGACTCTTTGTTTCCGTTTGCAAATTTGCTTCCATTCCAGGCTAGACTTGCTTGTGTACTTCTGTTCTTGCTGATGTTCTCTCCCAGTTGGCTACTAGTTCTCCTTCCTAACATGCCTGTCCTCTCTTCCCGCCCGCACGCCCCGCCCCCACCCGATCCTTCTAGGCCGTTCAACACACACGCACGTCACGCCGGTAGCAGC
>JANHGN010004294.1:42961-66818 GCA_024605025.1 Megaceryle maxima | reverse complement strand
CAAAACAAAAACCAAACAAACAAAAAAACCCAACCAAATAACTCCCCCCTACACACACACAAAAAACCCACACACAAAAAACCCCAAAACACAACACCACAAAAAATCCCCACCTGAAAAGTGCTTCATCCTCCAGCTTTTGCTTAATTTATTTATAGCTAACTACTGAGTACTTCTTCCCTTCTCCAGGTTTTTTTTTCTGTGTAACCTATGTATTTATGCTAATGAAAATAATTCAGTAGAACATTTACACTAATCAGAACTATCTTTTCCTCTGTCAAAATGTTACTACAAGTGAATGATTGGTTTATTTTTGTAGCAGCTCTCTATATAGTGGTTCACAAGACAAATTCTTTTCCTGCTGATTATGATGTGGTGCCAGTGATCTGAAATGTGCCTTTACAAGATGAAAAAAGCATCATTAATTTCTGTGAAATGTAATTCAGAATTATATGTCCTTAGGAGATGTACAAAGTATGATACTGCTTTTTATATGGATTCTTACGCTTATTTAGCATTTGATTTATAAGCAAACTAACCTTTATATCATCTTATTTTCATATTTAAGCTAAGTAATATTAACATTTTATGCTGTGCAAAGATGCCTTGGCTAATTGGTAAAACAGAATCTCAACTGTTATGAAATCGAAACAACTGTGAGCATGTAAAATGAGAATATATTTGGGGGGATTTTTTCAGAAGTTTCCAGTTCCATATTCTGTCTTAAAAAGAACAAAGTCTTTCAGTCAGAAGCCTTCATGCAGCATCTACATGACTTTGCTTTGTTCACAGGTTTTTACTTGAAAAATAACTAGCTTCATTTGAGAATGTAGCTGAGTTTTTTGTAAGTTTCCAGATTTTAAATCAGTCTTAAAGCATAAAAGCTGAATTTCATAATCTGAAAAATAAGTTTAGTATTATTACCTCTCTTCCAGCTCATTGGTAATATAATAAAAGCATTCAAAATTTTCCTTTCATCTAGCGCTTTATCCAGTATCTGGCGTCCAGAAACACATTGTTTAACTTGAGCAATTTCCTAGACAAAAGTGGATTGCAAGGTAAGGAGTCATTTTCATGAAAAGTTAGTAGTGTGCTGGGGGGACAGTAAATACAGCTTGGTAACTCTAATGACCATGTCATTTAAGAAGTATTTTTTTCTGTCTGTTTTACCTGGGACTGCATTTCCTAATTTAAAGTGTTGTTTTGGCATGGCAGAAGCTGTCTGAGGAATTTGTTGCATCCTTTAAGAAAGGTTTACATATAAATGCTTTAGCTTTCTTAGCTGAACAGATCTGACTTCGTATTCCTCCTATTTCTGAAAAGATTTATCCATTTGGAGAGGTGCATTTTGATTAGTAAGTTAAAACTTAAATATATCATATGTACATCAGAGCATGTCAGGGAGACAAGAACTGCATCTAAAACAAAAGTAAAAAATGCCACATTTATCAAATTGTTCAACAACTGTTCTATCCATCTTAGAGACTAATTCTAATTCTATGGGCAAATTTCTCTCTGCTTCAGGTTTTTCAGCTGAAATACCCTTACAAACTATTACACTGCATTTCAGTTCTGATCATACATATATATATTTCTTACACTGAGGTGTACTTTTAATTATTTTTTTTCTGCTTCTGTGTTTTGCAAGTGTACTAAAACAGGCACACAGTGGTTGTCTGAGCACAGAAACTCTCACTGACAATCAAAAGTGTAACAAGTAGCCTCGTTTTATTGAGTCTTAAGTTCCATGGTCTCAGTATACATTATGGACAGATATCTCTCTTGGTCTGTATCCTTAGACTGACAGTTACCAAAATATTTGCTATTGCCACTGTCTTAACATAGGAGAATCTGTCATGTCTACCCCTCCGCCCGCCAATTCAGTTGTAAATGACAGAATGTGTTATGGAGTTGACATGAACACATTTGTGAATACATCACGTAGATTTTTTTCTGTAGTAATTTTTACCATAGTATGAGAACACCTACATAAATACTGCTGTTTTGCTTTTGGAATTGATTTCCTGAAGAAGTGAAGTGTAAAGTTCTACATAGTTCAGGTCTTCTAGATAATTGCAGTATTGTCAATTTGATTTACATAGTGAATATGATGCCATAATATGGTTCTTTGTGACTGTACAAAACCAGGCAAAAATATAATGAAGCTGTCTTGTGTTAATATCTTGTACTTTCTTTAAAGTAATGTTCTTTGGTCTTTAATTGATGAGATAAGTAATAAGCTTGTGAAACTTGTTTTTTAGGTTATGACATGTCAACGTTTATCAGACGGTATAGTAGGTATCTGAATGAAAAGGCAGTTTCCTATAGACAAGTGGCTTTTGACTTCACAAAAGTAAAAAGAGGGTAAGGACAGTATTTTGTTTTGCTTGAGGTTTTGTCTTAAGTCCAGTAATTCAAGTGGAAAAGTACCAGTTTCAGCTCCAGCTTAGTACAGACAGTAATGTCTGCTTTTCTTAGCTGAGTATCTCTTTAAGACACACAAAGGCTCAACTGCCCAGTTAGGTAATATTGAAAACATATTTTACTTAAGTAGTAATTTTACT
Organism: Megaceryle maxima; assembly: GCA_024605025.1. Lineage (NCBI taxonomy): Eukaryota > Metazoa > Chordata > Aves > Coraciiformes > Cerylidae > Megaceryle > Megaceryle maxima. The sequence continues at coordinate 64,254 of JANHGN010004294.1, read as the reverse complement.
ACTTCAAACATTAACAGCTTAAAATAAGTAAATGAAAAATGGTATGTATCAAAGTATATATCAAAATAGAAGAAGTTTGGATAAATCTTCCATGATGCATCAAAAGTTACTCGGCCATACATGTAGTATATTGGACTGTGCTATTTACTTGGGCTTCTACTTCTGGAATGGTTAAATGGCAGGTTTTCTGTGACAGCTTACAGTCCTTCATGGTGTTGGTCTGCTCTTGTCCCAAAACATCTGGGTAAAGTTTACTGCCTTTGTAAAGGTAGTGCCATTCATGCTTTTAACGGTACGTTGTAGTAGATTTAATTTCTGGAGACATACTCAGAATATAAGTTTCCCTGGACAGTAAACTCCTTCCTTAAGAGAAATTGGTTGTTTTAGACCACATACCTATTTACATGTAAGATAACACAGTAGTTTGGTAAATTGCATGCTATAGTGAATGATGGAATTCATTTGGATTTCTTCGATCAGGAAGGCTGAAGAGTGTGTTCTGGTCATGGTTGAAAATTTTTCCATCTTTATTCATCATCTTTGTATATAGCACTTTTTAAAGTTTAAAAAACATCATTTTAGTTCTACATTTGAGCATTCACTATTATCCATACACAGGATATTTTATGTTGATGCTAAAAACTTAAGTTGATATTTTTGTGGGTTAAGAATTAGAACTGTTAAATGAGCTAAATGCAGTAGTAGACAGTCCAATGATATCTTGATTGGGTCTTACAAAGGCATTTGGAATTGGCTTGAGAACACTGTCTAGATCCCATATGTCTCCTTGCTAATACTGCACTTTCCATTGGGTTTTGAAATGTGATGGTAAAGCAAAAAGGGAACACTTGGGCTCCTTTTGCTCTTTCTGCTTTGGAGATGGAGTCCCCACAACACAAAATTCTTGGCCTTTTCCACATAGAATGTGTCCGGTCAGGTGGCGGCAGGTACACTAGAGTGATATATAGTTGTTTTATAATTGGGTCTTTTAGACCTAATGAGGTGAATTAGCCCACAACATGTCCCTGGAGGTCCTTGTGTGAGCCAGCAGGATCAACTGTTTTCATGATGACAATTTACCTTTTCCACACCTCAGTTTTTCTCAGGGGCTCTGCACCTGTGCCCTGCCACATTAGGTTTGTTGCAGTTGCCGTTTGCTGTTAGGAAGGGACGATACAGTGGGAGTAGGAGCAGAAAGCTGGAAGCAGTGTGCTCCCCATTGCTTTCCTGTCTGGAGAACAGCCACAGCCTTTTCTGTGCAGATGCACTTTGAGATCTGCACTTGCAGGAAACATTTGGTTTGCTGTGTGCATGCTGATGAGCTGCAAGGCTGGCTGATTTGTCCTAAAGAAAGCAGTTGTATCTTGTCAGTGAGGTGATTTAATCCCTTCCTTCATTGTTCCTTTTCTTGGGTATTTTTGATCTTAGTCTATTTAGTCTGGGTAACTAATAAACAACCAAATATCAGTATTCAGACATTAAAAGGAAGTGTCATGTAGTCTCTCTAATATTTCTGAAAAGGCTTGAAAAACATATTGCCACATTTGCTTATTCTTTCTTACTGCTTGTCCTTGAAAAGAAAATCATCCAAACTGACATGAAATAAAAATCAGGTGATGTAGATAAAAAATTTGCTTCAAAAATAACTTGCATTTTTTGATGACCCGCGGCACCATAGCTCTGCTGTGTTTCTGATCAATATCGGTTTCATTTCCTCTGAATAAAAATTCATCATGGATTCATATTTTGGACGAATAAAAGCTGTTGCTTCTGTACACTGCCTTTATTACAGTTGTACTGGCTAGAGAGCATTCCTAAACTCCACAATGCCTGCTTTGAATGGCAATGCTTTAAATGTTTTGTCTGATGACCTATTTTATTTTCTATGTTATGTTTCTCACTAACAATTGCCTTCAAAGTTCAGGTGAAGAATGTTCTTTTGTTTTGCACTACAGGGCTGATGGAGTCATGAGAACGATGAGCACAGAAAAACTCTTGAAAACCGTACCAATTATACAGAATCAAATGGATGCACTTCTTGACTTCAATGTAAGTTTAGCAACGTGTACACGTCTTAACACACTACTGACTCTGTTCAAACTTAAACGAGCTTGTAAAATAGGTCAAGGTTAAAGGTCCTGAACTTGTTTCTGTGTTACCTGCACAGATTAAGGAGCAGAAATTTTGTTCATTGGTATACCCCCAAGAAAGCACGAAAAAAATATGGTGTTCACTGGGGAGAATGTTCTGTGCCAAATAGGTGGTGTTTGTTGTGTATGTTATGTAGAAATTGTTTGTTACTTAAAAGTTGATTGTGCTCTCTCTTCTACTTTTATTGTTTAACAGTAACATTAGATAAATTACTTTGTCGGACATTTTTGTTAATTCTATGCTGAGAGATTCTGTGTTGATTTGTTGTGCAGCTTCTTTCCACTGATAGCCAGTGAGGTGATTGAAAAGCATGCCTTGGGATAGAGTACTGGAGTTCAACTAGAAGCTTTCCAATAGGGGATCAATTCAGTTAAATTAACTTTTTTCTGTTCTTCCTAGGTCAATAGCAATGAACTTACAAATGGTGTAATTAATGCTGCCTTCATGCTTCTCTTCAAAGATGCCATTAGACTGTTTGCAGCATATAACGAAGGGATTATTAACCTCTTGGGTAAATACAACTTCTTTCTGCAATCTTCAACTTTGGGGAGTGAACTCAGTAAACAGTTGCAAAGAGATAGTCTTTTTTTGAGAAATTGAAATGGTCTTGCTGTAAATCATCAAAATATTACTGTTATTTCCTAGTCAGATTTATTTCCAAGTTTGGGGTTTTTGTCCACTTGCATTTTCTGTTGCACTGTATAAAGGGGTGGGTAAATTTCTGAAAGTAAAATCCATTCAAGATTTTCACTTAATTTTTTTTTCCTTGCACTGCTTTGCCTTTTTTTGGGGGGGTGTGGTAATTTTTTTTTTCCTAGGTTAGTTGTTTTTGTTTCTTTGGGTTTTTTTGCTGTTTTGTTTGGTTTGGGGTTTTTGTTTGCTTTGTTTTTGGAGTGTGTTTCTTGGGTTTTTTGTATGTAGTCCGAGGGGAATTACAAATTCAGGGTTTAGGTGCTTTCATTTACATACACTGGAGATGTGGGGGAGCCTAAATAAAAAAATAAGTTAAAAGTAATCTATTGCTTGGTTTGGTTGTATTTTCTGAATGGAACAAGCTACCTGATTTTGAAAACATTGGGTAATATCAGCAATGGAAAGCAAAATCCACAATTAGTAGGTAAAGGACAGTCATACTTCCAGTCTGAAGCTCCTGCCTGCTTCTTTTGCCTCAGTAAGAATTAGCATGCAGGTACTCTGACTCATGTTTTGATCAAGGCTTAATATAGAAACAGGCCTTGAAAGTGCTGTTTCAAGAAGGAGGGTGGAACCCTCTTGCCTTCTGCCTTGGTGTTATGTAATTAGTTGCACCTTATTGTAGATCACACCATAATATGGTGGCACCAGTTTAGCAGAAAAATAACAAAATCTAGCCTTATATTGTGGCCAGTGGAATAGAGTAGATGCTTTGACTGTGAGTTTGTAAAATTGCTGCCTCCCCCCACACACCCCGCTAAGAGGATGAGTTTATAATTCTTCGGGTGACCTATTCTTAAACTTGATTGTCCTCTTCAGGGTGATTATGCTTTTGTGAGCTCTAGTACCTGCAAGGTAAGGTGTACTGGCATGCATGTGATCATCAGCTGATGTTGGACAGAGCTTCTGTCATTTGGTACAAATTAGGCGTAATGACTTCTGCAGTTAACATAATAAAACAGAACTGCAGGCATTTTGTGTGTCTTATTTTATATGTCTTTACTCTGCATATCCTTTGGAGAATGCTTGATTTCTTATTTGATGCAAGTATTGTTACTGTTTGTAGAAAAATACTTTGATATGAAAAAGAACCAGTGCAAAGAAGGCCTTGATATATATAAGAAGTTCCTCACTAGAATGACACGGATCTCGGAGTTCCTTAAAGTTGCAGAGGTAAACTTCATAGCCAGACAAACCTTGCTCTTTATTTAGAAAAGCTTATTTTCCTCATAAGGCTGCTACTTTTTCCAGCCTAATTGTAGTTCCCTCGAGGGTCATCTTGTCAGTCTCTACCTTTATTATTAGGTCATTTGAAGACTTTATTGCAAAACATGACTACAAAATACTTACTGATTTATATTTTACATAAGGAGGGCGTGTAAATATGCATTTTAAAATTTCCTCAGTTACATAATAATTGTGAGCTTTATTTGAAGAAAGACTTGCTTTAAATAAAGTAACTTCATGGCGATCTGCTGCTTTCTATGATTCTGTCTGTATTCTAGTTTGAAACCCACAATTCTGTCATAAGTTTTAGATAAAAATAAGTGCTTCACAAATAAGAAATTGAGATAAGCAGATGAACATGTGATTTTTATTTATTTAATTTTTAAGATGTCTTGGTTATAAGTGTGTGTTTAGAGGAAAAAGCAGTTACCTTGCAAAATATTTTGTTTGGGGTTTTTAAAATTTATTTAGTCTGTTGCATTCCTTTTCTGAAGCATTGCTGATTTGATGTCCTAGTACTGTGGAATTCTTGATGGTGCTCTTTGTTCTCGTTCTACTTACTTGTCAACTGAAGTTGATATTGTAACAATATATAACCTGCTGCAGAACATCTTGCATTTCATCTGCATTTTAGAAAACAGCTTCTGTACAAAATTTTGAAGGTACATTGTTTTAGCCAATAAATGCTCTTCATCAGCAGATTTGAGAATTTACCACATAAATTGTGGGATAGGCAAACTTTTGTAGCTTTGATTCTGAAACACTTGATTCTTTCTTTGTTCTATTTCTAAGGTTGTGTTTGTTAAAATATCTCTAACCTGCCTACTTCAAATGTGCATATATTTAACAGAAGAATTTCTGATCAACCATTATAGACTACAGATTTTGGAGAATTAAAATGCACGTGGACAGGTTTTTACTTTATGTGACTTCACATTAATGTTGTTTGCTTTTTGAGCATCTCTGCCTTTTAACAAAAGCAAACAGGTTCTAAAGCTCCTTTGTTTTATTACAGCAAGTTGGAATTGACAGAGGAGACATACCAGATCTCTCACAGGTAGGTAAACTGATTATGTGCTTGCCACTACATGTCTGGTTTGGGATTGTGTAATCAGAAAAAGTTGGCATTATGGTATTCACTTCTGCTTTCTTGTGTCCATTGTCACAAAGATATTTCCAAGTTTGTGATTAATTCCAACCTCTGTCAGATCCTGGCTTTCATAGGCAGTGATTGCATTGTAAAATATAGATAATTTCTGTTGTACTCTAATTGAATTTTAAGAACACCTTATTTCTGTCATGCTTGAAGACACAAAATTTATATCTGAGTTCACATAATGAAAATTTTACAAGATACTATGAAGCTGTGGTTTTTGGCAAGCTTGCTTTTGGCTCTCTGCCCATTTAAATCATTGTGAAGGCTTGCAGACGTGCACATAGAAATGACTTTAGGTACAGTTTCCTTCATAGTGTCTCTTGAAGTACTGACTGCTTCCGATTGTCTGCTTGCCGTTTCCTAGCTGTTAATTTTAACATCTCTTGACATATTTCAGTACTTACTGGTGAGTCATTATGACAGAATAATGTAGTAAGGAGAGTACATCACCTGATATTTTAAGTAATTAAATATGTACGTGATGCCAAGATATGTTATAAATATTCTGAGCTGTTTTACCAGTTGCCATAGTGTTGCATTCTCTGAAAGTCTTTTAAGTACTGATTTGCTTTGCCTTAGATTCTTCAAACCAGTTTCTAAATGTCTCTCTTTGCAGGCACCAAGTAGCCTTCTTGATGCTTTGGAACAACATTTAGCTTCTCTAGAAGGGAAGAAAATAAAAGATTCCACAGCTGCAAGCAGGTGCTTACGCCCTTATGCTTTTAAACAATTTAAAAACAGATTGACTCAAATGTTAAATCCACTATTTTTAATTTTATTACATACTGAGGTTTGTGTAGGCTGTGTTGAAGACCTGGTATTAGCAATAATAGAATAATAAATTTTTGCATCTCTTGCTGAGTACTTAAGAGCTTCGTCCACATCAACAGAACTAGAATCTAAGGAGCTGCAAGTACTTGCTGTAGAATCCCTTCTGTAGTAGTAATACTTCTAACACTTACTCTTGAGCTTCTGAATAGGGGTGGGTTTTTTTTTCATTTAGTGCCTACAAATGTTCATTTTATGTTAATAATTAGAGTTCTGTATGGTATGCAGCATTTATTTATTAATGTCCTTAGGCTCTTGTATCTCTACTTTCATCCCCTTTTTTGTCAAAAGTAAGGAAGTGCTTCCAGAAGTCCTTACATTATAAATGGATTTTCAAAGTAACTGATGCTTAAAGACATAACAGATATAGTAAAAAGCATTCAAGGATTTTGAGAACTCAAAGAGCAATCTGGAGAAGTCCTCTAGGCAACTAACTTCATTGTTAAAAAATTAAAAACTATTACTACTGGGGGGAAGATGTGTAAAATTAAATAGCATTTCTTTATTGCATGTTCAAAAAATAAGGCAGTAATATTTTATATGGGGTTTTTTTTATGGTAGTGACAACATTAAGGCTTAGCACCATTTTCTTAGCTATTTTTCAGAATGTTTGCTTTCTTCTGTAAGATTCCTTGAGTTTACTTAGAGTATTTGTTAAAATCTTTTTGCACACTTATAAATTGCAAGCTTTTCTTCTGGAACATACTAGTTGCATCGATAGTTTCTTAACTTGTTAAATTGGCAATCATTTGAATTCAAGGCCAGATTTACAGAGATACCCATATATCTACAAATGCCACCTTAGGCAAACAGGAAAAGAGTAAAGGCTTCAAACATGAATTCTGTGATGTAGTTTTAGAAGGAAGCATTTAAGTAGGAAAACCCAAAATCCAATGTATAATTATAGGTAGCATTATTTCTAAGTGTTTTTGTTTTGCAGTTCTTATGTTGTATCTTATTTAATCTTATCACTCTGTATTGTACATTGTATGATACTAACCAAAGTTATAAAGAGTTCAGAAGGAGAGTGGGTGGATACAAGCAAAAGTGTTCTTTAGACATTCCTATCACGTCACCTATTAACAGCCAGATTTTCTCCTGTCCAATTACTTCAGGGCTACCACCCTTTCCAATGCAGTCTCTTCTCTTGCAAGCACTGGCCTGTCCCTCACAAAAGTTGATGAAAGGGAAAAACAGGCTGCGCTAGAGGAAGAACAAGCTCTCTTAAAAGCTTTAAAGGTAGGCACGCATACTTCTTAATTGAAAACACTTTTTCTGTGTTCTTGTTCGTAGTTTATTAGGATGCTTAAAGGAGCAAAGGACAAAACTGGCGTTACTAGTATAGTGCTCTTTTTGTTGTACAGGTACTGTTGGCAAAGCACTGGCAGTAGATTCTTATGTACATATATCCTGCAACTTGTGGAGGGTTTGTTAAAATAGGTTGTGAAGGATTTGTGGCACCGCTGATATAATTACACATTGCTGACACTAGTGTGTGAAATAAATAAAAATAATTTTTTAGTTCTGCTTTACTCATCTTCCAAGTCATATACATGAATGTTGTTTCTGGATTTCTTATGCCAGCTCCCTTTTCCAACAGGAGCAACGTCTAAAAGAACTTGCAAAGAAACCCCATACCTCCTTAACAACTGCATCATCTCCTGTGTCAACTGCTGCAGGAAGCATAATGACTACACCAGCCATTGATATCTTTTCTACCCCTAGCTCTTCAAACAGGTATGCTTATTGGTGTTGCTTCATTGTGAGGTGCACTGCCGTTAGCATTTCCTCTCAATTCCTGCTGTGCAGTGTGCATTGCCAAAGGTTTGTTGAGTGTGGAGTACATTAGTGATGTGATAGAAGAAATATTTAGGGTAAAGTTGGTGGAAAAACTACCCATTGCCATAAATAACATAAAAGGCATGTTTTCATTTTCCGTTTGCAAAATAGTTTCCGATACAAATCAAATGCTGACAGATCTTGTAACTGTTATTAGTCAGTGATCCAGACGATTCGAGCTGTAAAACACAAATGTTTTTTCCCTAAAGAAATTACAAGTTAATTTGGAAAAAGTAAAATAAAATTTATGTTTAGGAGGTCATAAAGATAATACTGAATTTATTATAAAATTTCTAGATCTTGAAAAGTAGAGTTGGGAACAAATGTTCTTAGTAGATTTTTCAGGAAAAATAAAAAGCAAAGCCTGAAACAGGGTTGGATAAGAGATGCAAGTTTTGTAGTCTTCAGTTGTATCTGGAACATCTGTCTGCAAGGATTTGCAAAGCTAGTGCAAGAGTACTCACTGCACATTAATCCTGATCTTTGAGTAGCAGGAGCTGTTGGTAAGAATTAAGTGTGTGATCTTTTGTCTGTAAAACACCTGTCAAGGCAAACAGTAGCAGAATGTACAGCACCTTTATCAGTACAGGAAGCACGTTTTTGCTTTGAGTGTGATCCTAAACCCAAAGGATTGCTAAGTTCTGTTAGAGCTCACAAAAGAATCTACTGTTCTTTTAAAGTAGTCAGCACTTCAACAGCTTTCTTATGGGGAGAGAAGGCCATTGTAGGAAATTACTTGTCACCTAATATGTGCAAAATAGCTGAATCATATATAATGAACTAGAGAGTCTGTCAGAATTAGTAACTGAAAGACTTCCTTGAATAAAGATTTTCTTTTAAATTGCTTTTTGAAGGCTGAAACATTTGAAATGGGCAGATGCTTTGAACTAGCAACTTGAATCTCTGATTTTGGCTCTTAAGAGGTCTGAAACATAGAAACATCTGACAAATCTGCTTCAAACTGCCAGAGATGCTACATAGTGAAGATGAGCATTTTCTTAGTGAAGGGGAAAATAAAATAGAGGGGGAGGAAAAAAAATCAGGCAGCTAGTTTGTTGTCTTGTTTCAGTTGCTGACACTTTGACTGCTATGAGCGAACAGATTTTTCCATCAGGTGCTGCCACAAAGGCAATATGTTGGGTCATAAGTTCAGTTGCTTGGTATTAGATGCACTGTGTCTGATTACTCCCTGTCATTGTCATTAACTTGAACAAGCTTTACCTTGAAAATTGTCTTGGTTCTTCTGCTCACATTACAGGGCTGTGTGACATTATGCTGCTTTTAAATAGGAGCAATAGTGGCAAAATGTGATTTCAATCACTGTTGAAATAGTAAAAGCTGAATGATACAAGTGATTGAGTCAGCAAGAAAATATACAGAGGTCTAGGATATCATCACTACTAGCTTTTAAACTCAGCCAGTTTCATTTTGAAAGATGCTTGGATGCCATAGTGGCTTAGCTTCTGTCCGTAGTAGCAGCCATATGTGCAAATTTTTGTGCATTTCATGTGCTAAAAAGTTCTGGATGAACACCAATACTTTTTTCCCCGCCCCCAAGATTAATTTAGGGTGTGAAATGAACTCTCTTCTAGAGAGTGAATTTCACTGTTCCTGTTTGACTCTTGAAATGATTGCAGGAGTTGTATTTAAGACTGCTCTTCATTTCCATGTGATGTTCTTAGGTCTCAATTTGGTTTTGAATAGTCTAAAATGTGCATTTAAATGAGATGTGTGATCAAGAGCTTCAGGGCTTCTTATATTTTGCTTTCCCCAAAGTTCTTTAATAGCTCATAGATGTAAGCCACTTTCTCAACAATGTCTGATAGTGCAAAGATATGAGTTGTGGAATTTAGATGTAACATTTTGCTGTTGCAGCCCATTAAAGTTCATTCTGTCAGTCTGCTTTTGTCATACTGTAGGGCCTTCATGAGGTTATTTTAAAAGTTGCTGAAGATTGCTGAACATAACATGCTCTAGCCCTGGTGTTGAGCTGTGAGGATGATAAGACTGGTTGGCTTTCTGACTTAAACAGCTTTGACAAAAGTCTCTTGGCATAATGTAGAACTTAGCTTGCTAAATTAACACTTCTCTACAGAACTGAAAATGTGACATTCACCAATCAATCTGATCTTTGGCTTATTTATATCCATTTTGTATGAAGCAATTTGTAAAAAAGCTTTCCTTATTGTTGACAGTCACCAGTATTTGCCTTGTATTGAAAAGTGTGATATAGTTCAAACAGTTGTATTAATTTCTCTTTGTAGCACTTCAAAGCTGCCCAATGATCTGCTTGATTTGCAGCCAACTTTTCACCCATCTGTACATCCTATATCTGCTGCTCCACAAGTAGGAAGTACCTGGGGAGGTAAGAATTCTGAATCAGATTAAGGTTCTAATTGCTATGGCCATGTTTTTGTAAATGTTTCCCTAGTCCGTGAGTTACTTCTTCCTTAAAGACACAAAAACTACAAATGGATGAAGGGAGTGGAAAAAGTCAAGTCTGGGTATGCATTAAAATAATGAAGCAGCAAGTGGTGATTACAAAGAATTTTAGTATGACAGTTCTTAGTAGCAAAGCTGCTTCAATTGTTGACCAGCCTTGTTAGGCTCACGGCTGCTGTCTTCAAGAGTCACATAGCAAGCTACAGAAACTTAGCTGTGAGAAGTCAGTTCTGCAAAGCTGCCTGACAGATAGCTTGTGTTGCATACATAGGAACTCAAATACAGGTTGGTTTTTAATACACATCTTAAATTTTGTCTGATATTAAGTGAAACTTGTAGGTGCTAATAGAGTAGAACTTGGATGAGGCCTGAAAGGAGGCAGCTGTGACAACTATTTATAGAAGGCAAGAAAGGCCGGAGTTATTGAAAACAATTCTCTGCTGTATTTCATTGAACTACAAAGGCAAACTAGCAAAAAGCAGTGGTTGGATCTCTAAGGGAAGAAATAAAATTTATAAGGAACTCTTCCCTCTGAAATTTACTTCAGAACACTCAAATTGCTGTTATCCCTAGTTGCTAGGATGGACTGAATGAGGTGTTAGATTATTATATTGGTACAGACAAGCCCTTAAACAAGGAGGCAAGCAAGAGTGTTCTAGGAAGCCACGAATGTTAGTTCAGGATTAGTTTGAGTGCTAGAGCATTGTGTTGTTTACTCAAAGCCATTTTTCTCTCTGCTGCTTTTTCAGTGTTCCAGAATACTGTGATTATAGGTAACACATTGCCTGCTTGCACTATTGGTTATACTGGTTGAGGATTAAAAAAATCTCTTATAAAATGTTTTTTTACTTTTCTATTTAAATGACACTTAATATAATAGTAAACTCCTGAACTATGTGGCTATTTCCAGATTATTTTTTTCTGAATCAAATGCTTGCAAAAATGCTTTTTCTTATGATGTGGCAAAAATGCTTTCTCTTACGATGTGAAAAAAATGGGAGTTGCTGTTTCAGAAAGTTTTGTAGGCTTCAGAATAATCATGTTCTGAAATTTTACTTGACTGTTTCTTACAAGCCATAGCTTTTGTAAACAGCTTTCCTGTGATCTAATTTATCTTCATAATAACCAGTATATTTATTCTACTTTCCTATTTTACTTTTTGCAGTGTACTTTGCATTTTGTGTACCACCTCGCACTTGTATGGAAACAACATAATTTTGAGTGATAGAGGCAATACCAATATTTGGGAGCTTCAAAAAATACGTAGTTTACTTGTTCTTTTAGTTTTGCTGAGCAGAGCATCTTTTGAGAAAGATGCCGTGAGGAGTATATCAAGTCATGCATAGAATTTCAATGGCTTAGAGTTTAGAAAAGGAAATAAGTGTTTTGGCTCATCTTGCTTGCCTTTTGGAAAGTATCTTCTGTTGCAGCTTGTCTGATTTGTTTTATGGGTGAGAAATACAAGGGGAAATTGCCTTCCTCTTGAAGGTCACATCACAGTATCTAGCATTTCTTTATTAACCTGAAAATTGAGCCTGAGAGTCTGTTCCGTGTTGTGTTAAGAGTTTTCTAAGATCTAACAAACTGTGAAGAATTTGACTTGTCTGCTAACATTTTAGACTAAAATTCTGAGACTCGCTATTTTTGTGTTACCTTTTCATCAAAAACAAACCAACCCATAAAATCTCTTCAGCTTTACAGACATGAACACTAACTTCACATAGGTGAGGTACATGAGGTGCTTTCCACATTTTACAGATGGGGAAGTCTGAGCAAATAACTGACTTGTCTGAGGTCATACGGCAAGTCAGTGGCAGAGCCAAGAATGGAACCTGAACTATTTCCAGTCCTGTGCTCTAACCACTGCATGGCATCCCTCCCTTAGGTAATTTTCTGACATGATGATGTTTGTATTTGGTGTATATGGTGATTTTGAGAAGACTATCAAACCAGCTACAAGTTGCAATGGACTAAAATCAGTTACTGCTAAAAAATTTATACAGCAGCTCTTAGGTGTGTAAAAAGAGGATAAATTGTTACAAAGATACTTCGTTTGAGTTGCTGCCTTTTGTCTTGTGCTTCCCAAGATGTTAAAGCTAACGAGATTAAAAACTCCTAGAGTTGTTCTGTAATTATATGTTCTCATTTTTTCTGTGGCATCTCTTAAGGTTTGAAAAATGTTTCATTGTTATTTCAGGTAAAATGCTTACAGTTGGATAACTTAAAGGCAGAAGTTTGCAAAATTCTAATTACTCTTTAGACTTTAACAATTCAGGTGCATTTATGGTAGCCTGAAGGTGCAGAGTGATTACGCTGACACAAACAGCTGTCATGTGTATTAAAGGATGAAATAGGGCTCTAGAAACATTGAGGTGTTGCTGTCAAGAGAGACAGCAATTTTTTAAAATCCAAATATGCAAGGATGTAAATTGTCCAAACCCAATTAATTTTCAGTTACCTTCGTCACTAGGCTTGGCAAGTTTGAGACTTAGACAAAATTGAGCACGCTGTTAGAATTAGAATGAGGCAGATGAACGAAGAATCTGAGAACAGATTGGTTTTGAAAAAAAAAAATCTTTTCTAAAGTTATATTTCAGTGTCTTACTAGTCAAAACACATGAAACTCCACACACAGCCTTGAGAACAGAAAGTAGTATGTAGTAATTTGCCTGTTGAGTGCATGTATAAAATAATTCCTGTAGACAGTATTTTCAAACAAATATGGTTAAAAACTTCTTGTCTTTTTTAGCTGCTTTCATGTTTTGTGTGTTTTGGGGGGTTTGGGGGTTTTTTGTTTGTTTTGTGTTTGGTTTTTGTTTTGTTTTTTATCTGAGCTGTTTATTTGGATTGTTCGGAGACCATGCCAGCTGTGTCTGGTATATCTGCCAGCTATTAATTTGTACCTAAACTTCAGATGCAAAATGAATGTATTAGTGTGGAAATAATCAGTTTGACCTATCTATTTGGAACATTGCCAATTGCAAGGAGAACCACTAGAAACAGAAGAACGTGAAGAAGCAATGGAAAAAGCAAGCAGGAATTGATGAAAGGATAATCTGACCTGGTTTATTGTCTTACCTGTTTATTCTACAGCTTCTAGAATAGCATTCAAAGCAGACAACAATCTTAAGCAGTACCTGAAAGCAAGGATTTGGTTTCAGGTGACTGGCTGATTGTCATATCTGCAAGTGCATTAGGTGTTAATAGTACTATCTAGAATGTATGTAAGACAGTAGAAAATTTTGTATTGCTGTTACGTATTACAAATACTGTATTAGATTATTCTGCTTACCCTTTGTTCAGGGTTTGACACTGACGTTTTGCTGACGGAATGATTTAGAAAAAGGCTTTTTAAAGTACTTGACTCATTCTTGCAGTGTAGCCAAGCAATTTAGGAGAGAAGTGGAGAAGTCAGGACTTAGCAAGATACCTTGTGCTTTCAGGAAAACAAAGTGTGTATTAAGCCAGAAAAGAATAGTGCTTTATGGTTTTTAAATTTTATCTTCTTTAGGATTTGTATGTGACTGAAATTTACACGTTGGCAAGTTGTGTGGTATTTAGAGTGAAGAATCAGGAAGAGAAAGTAACACTTTGAAGCTGCTGAGCACATCACAGTAATATTTACAGAAGTTGTGGATAAATCTTTAAAAACCAACCAAAAAAAACCCTGAAGTACTCAACAAATCTATAACTATTATTCAGACATTTCTCTCTAGTGCTTTTGCCTAGAAGAGTAAGTTGCTGTTCTAGGTACTGTGATAAAACAAATAGTTAGATGCAACTCTTGCTGTTCTCACTGGTGTGTTCTTGAGTTTTCCATCAAGGACTTGTGTGCCTTGAAGCCCAACAGCTAAACCATGGTTCCTTCTTGTAACAAGTACTGTGGCTTCTTTTGCTATCCTGTTCTATCTCTTTGATCCTGGACTACAGGAGTATTTTAGCTTGGCAATTGTGTCCATCCTTAGGAAACCTTGAAGCTCTCCCATATGCCTCAGGAATTGACTTGCATAGATCCATGTTTCCTTCTTTCCTAGTACAGTCCAACTTTTTTTAATAAGGAGTGTTTTCCTCATCACTCCTCACTGGCTGTTGTCCCTCTAAGCAGAGCAGGCTTTTGCTTGCTTGCAGCCAATGGCATGTCCACAACAAGCTTGTTGCTTTTGATGCCTCAGGTAGAAGGGAAGTACTTTTTTTGTCCTGTATGCTACCTTGGTGTATTAATAGCTCTTGAAAACTTCATGATGCCCAGTAACAAAAAAAAAAAAAATCCATAAGCATAGTTTGAAGAAGAAGGAAAAGCACATCTCTCTTGGTTTTGTTTGTTCAGGTTTTTAAAGCTATCTTCAGGATGTTATTGCACCCAATCCTTGCTTAGCACCTGGGATCTGTTATGCTAAGAGGTGATCTCTGCTCCAGAGAAGATGTTGCAAGTGTCAGGACATGACTCAGTGAAATAAAAAGTGATTGTGCTTGGAGAGATAACATAGTAACTTTTAGTATGAAACACACTGAGGAAGAAAACATTTTATAAAACCAAGATGGTAGGTTTTTTTAAAGTAAATGTGTAGCTAATTTCTGTAGTATTTTCCTTGAGCAGAGAACAGATAATTCTGGACAGTTTGAAAATTAAACAATTAGCTAGGTCATCCCAAGTTTAGAGGTGATGGGAGACAACCATACTTCCTGGAATCTGCTTAAGTCTTACTCTTCTATACCTAGGAAGCAGTGTGTAACTAAACACATCTCCCTTTTCTTCTTTCTCTTGCTCTCTGGAATTGAACAGATCCTTTTTCTGCTACTGTTGATAGTGTTGATGATGCCATTCCAAACCTAAATCCTTTCCTAACAAAAATTAACGATGCTGCTCATCTGTCTGTGTCTTCTGATGTATCTACTTTCACCAGTAGGACACCCACACATGAAATGTTTGTTGGTAAAGTACAATTTTAAACTAATTTCCTATTTCCTAAAAAAATTTATCACTATTTCAGTTTCTAATATATATTTGTGGGGCCTTTCAGAAACTAAAAGTTGGTCATTTGGGGCTGATTTTGTGCTATGCTAGCAATTGTTTTTGAAATTGTGCCATCAAAATGGTGTTAAAATCCTTGCTTGGCTACTTATATGGGATTCTACCTGGTGTAAAGGAACTTAGTTTTAGTTAAAGCAGTTGAGTGCAATCTTGCAGTCTCCTATGCTTAGGAATTTAAAGGTAAAATACTATGTATGCCTGAGAATGAAAAGAAAATGCTGTTAGTTTGATCCTCAGGTTGATTTTTTTTTTTTTTTTTAAACAAAGGGAGGCTTAATTTTTTTATGGTATTTTTCCCCTTGTTCTGTTGATTTTAACAAAACTGGTAAAGCTATGCACATTCTGGTGCATGGTCTACTCGAACTGTTTACCTCTAGACAGTAAACTAATGACTCACCTCTTTAAAACTGTTGAACTCTTACTTTGGAGGTGATTCAGCATGGCTGTCATATTAGAAATACTTCTAACATCTCTGTTGGCAGAGCTGCACGGTAATTTGATTACTTTTTGATATGAAGAATTAAGTTAGCTTTTATAGACTAGAAATCAATTAATTACATGTCAGTTCCGTTCAAAAGCAAAGCTAGACTTAGAGACAGTCGTGCTGCACCAACAGGGCTTTGGTTTTGCAGAAGAATCCAGACTCTTGTAATAGAGATCTCTCTGATACATGTTAACAGAGGTAAAACAAAGGGATCTCTTTAATCATAGCACCTACACTTTGTCACTGTTAGCCTAACCAGTTTCCTGGCTTATCTTTGCTTAGTGGAGAGAGAAAGCAACCAAGATGAAGCACAAGAGCTCTTGTTGTGAACTTCTCCCCCCTATTTCCAGGGAGGATTAGGTTGGCTGAGGCAGTAGCATACAAATACTTCAGGCTGGTACTACTGTGTAATAAACTAGCCTATACTTCTAGTCGATCTTTCCTGTGCTTCCAGTGAAATGTGTGGCATATATGAATGTGGAACGAGCATTTGAAGTGCAGCTTTTTTTTTTTTTTTTTTTTTTTTTTAGTAGGCTTATTATTTGATTAGAAGGTTTCTTCTGTATAATTTGTTCTGCAACCATACAAAAAGTTGCAGGAGTGCAGGGCTGTGGACAAGGAGTCTGGTGGGTTTTTGTGGAGGTCACTGATTTGTATGGTATTCATCATGCAACAGCCATTAAGTCTCTGGACATGGATGGCATTGATACATTGCATTCCCATCCAGTGTCTCATCCTCTGAAGATCTAGGACCAAAGTGTGACCTCCTGACAGACTGATAATGTGAAATTTAAATGCAGTTTTAGCTGTAGCACAAAAAAAGGTGCTACAATAATGTGAATGTGGATTTAAAACAACTCTTTCTGGTTCTTTAGATCATTACAATCCATTTACTGAACTAAATCCCTTTGTGGCAACCAAATGCGAATCTACTATTGGGCTGTATCCTTATACTTCAGGTATAAGAAAAATGCCTTGAGGCTTTTACACTCTCTTCTTTCAAGGGTGTAAAACATGGCATTTGCTTGGGGGGAAAAAAAATTATCCTAACGTAGCTGTAACTTTGAAACTGCTTTCCCCCTTTTGTGTTATAGATAATGTAAACTTGTTTCTTACTGTATGTCTGTGTATTGATTTCATTCCATTGGTTCTGTGTTATTACAGTATATGTGGATTTATAGAGACTGACCTGAAATTAAGTTGTGGTTTTTTTTTTTTTTGTTTTTGGTTTTGGTTTTTTTTGAATAGCAGATACACTGTTTATCTTGGTTCTCGTTCTGTAACTCTTCCTCTTCTCCTTTCCTGGCTTTCTCTCTTGTGTGATACGTCTTATCAGATTCTTTTTGCGGTCCTCAAGCTTACCCTAATGCTTCTCATTTCTGCACTGAGCCACCTGTAGCTGGTCTATTTGGAGGTAGGTAATGGGTTGCAGCCTTACCACAGACACAGAAATTAGAATGTGTTGTGTGCCTAGAACTAGTAGGTATGTTATTGGCTACAGATGTGTGTTGTTATAGTGGCTCCAACCTCTATTCATATGCTTGTGTTAGGTATCTTGTCACAAATGGTTTACTTTTTTTTGTTTGTGCTAAACTAAGGTTTATATAGTCTAAACAAGAAATGAGTATCTCCCCATTTCAGGATCTCTTCTAGTTTACATGTTGCTACATACCATACACCCACAAGACTTGCATGTTCTAAGTATCTTCTCATCTTATTCTGCCTCATAGCTTTTAAGATAAAGGGATTGGGATGTTTTTGCTGCTTATGGCATTTTTGTCGATATATTGCTCTTAAACGGTGTGCTAAACAAGTACAAAGCTCTGCAACAGAACGTGAGAAAGAGGTAGCTGCTGTATTAAATTACTGGCTAATTATTTGCAATGGTTACCTTTGTAATGTCTGTATAGAATCCCAGTACTGATGCAGGATCTGGAATACCATCCTGACAGTTGCTAGAGATGTGTTGTGGACTGTGACAGGTGAATCTGCCTAATTGCAATTGAACAGGGAGTGTTAACATTGCTGCTATGCAAGATTTTGGAATACCTTCAATAAATGGTTTGTGGAAGAGTTAGTTCTTAACCAAAATGTGACTTTATGGTGTTTGAGTGTCTTTGAATATAAATTAGCTAGAAATATTTAATGAAAGGTTAAATACTATGTTAAATACTATGTGTGACACTGTTCCCTTTGTTCCATAGCCAAAAAGCAAGGTGAGTAGCTTCTGTCAAGTCTTGTTGGTTTATTCTGTCGAAGGAACTCTTAAAAATACTGACCTTTGCACCTTTCAAAACATCCATGTTGGTCAAAATGCCCTGGGCTGGTGCTTGATACCAGGAGTAGGATTTGATCTTTTTCAGAAGCTGATTCAAAGGAGTTCTGTGTATTGTTTTGTCTTCTGGCTGGTCTCATTTTGTTAGCTTCGCACAACTTGAAACTTCCTAAAATGTGAGAGCAGGAAACTCAGCTTGTTTCAGTTAAGGCCATTTTCTAAAGAAAAAAGAGCTATTGTAAGACAAGTTTTCTATTGGTACAGGCACGGTTTTAAGAGTTGCAGGACATCCCATCAAAGGAATTCCTATGCACAGTTCAAAGTCTCTGAAATGGTTCATTACAACCTCATGGTATACTTGTCATAAAGATACTCATTTTATTTTCTTGTTTATTTACTCCTTATCTTTTCCCATGTTTCTGCTTCCCATGTTTTCCTGGGTGCTGTTTTCTTTGATTAGTTTTTAAATGAAAAGTACATTGTTTAAATTCCTAAAGATAGATGCTTTTGAGTTGAGTTGTATCTTCCTTTAGACAAATAGGAAGAAACAGGTAGTCCAAATTTCTATGAAGCTTTTGTTCAAGGATAGTGTCTTATAGTTATTGGTTTCTTAAGTGAAATGTGACTTATTTCAGAAAAACAGGAATATTGAAATGAACTGCTGTCACAGCAAGCTAAATGAAATCCAAGAAATAATTTTTGTTAGTTATTTCCACTTATTGCAACATTTTACTGCTGAAGTACTTCTGATGCCCTTCTCTTATTTCTGTAGCATCAAAATTTCTGTTAGAAACCAGAAGACCTGGTTTTCAAGATGGCATTGCATTTTCTGGGTGCTTTTCATATAAAGTAGTAATTGCTTCTGCTGTAACTGCCTGAATATCAAGATGATGTACATGCATGCGTTTGATCATGGTCATATATAACATTTAAAAATACCATTTTGGAAACAAATCAGTATTCTTTTTCATATTACTGAACTATCAACTTAATACTGCTAAATATCATATATGATGCTTTGCACTGTAATACGTTTTTCTAGCACTGAAAATAATTGTCTACTTGGAGTACACTGCTTTGCAGGTACACGTGAAGCAAATAAATTAAGTTTGGACAGGAGGAGGAGTTGAAACTTGGCTTTAACTCCCTGTATCTTCCCATAATTACTAGAAACTTATCTGCAAAACATGGCTGCAAAAATGCAAAATGTGGGTCCAAAAATAACCCAAGTGCTATAAAAATTATTAGAACTAAGAGCATCTAATAGAGTTATCAAGGTTCTTGACTAGTAACTAGTAATTAGGATCTTACCCCAGATGTATCTAAGAGAACTGCTCAACAAAACATGGAGTGCATAAGCTTCAGACAGTTCATCCTGAAACAGATTCTGTACCCAGACAGCTTCTTTTCCTGGAGAAGCATTGCAATTTCCTCAATTTTAATGTAAGCATTTGGTTAAAAAAAAAAAAAAAAAGGAAGATGTTGAATAGTCTAGAGATGTAGCAGCTGGGGGTAGAGGAGTGTCTCTTATGGCCTATTTGTCCAGTTTTTGAGAGAACCATTTTTTGGAGGAGTAACTCCAAATAAACTGCTTCCAGCTCTTTCTCTTGCATGCTTCTTGGTGTCAGGGTGCAATCTGGATCTCTGAGGAATTCGTAGACTCTCTGCAGTACTTAAATCTACATATTCATTTGATTTGTCTTGCATAAAGAAGGTGGATTCATGGGAAATGCTTTATAAAACATTCAGTTTCTTTCTTTTTCCCCCACAGGGTTCACTCCATCTCCTGTTGCTCAACCACAGCCATCAGCTGGCCTTAATGTTGACTTTGAGTCTGTGTTTGGAAACAAATCTTCTAATGTTGTCCTAGATTCTGGTGGTAAGACACTTAAAATAGATGACGTATGTCCTTTAACTTTTTATTCTTAAGGTATAAATCTCTTAATCTGTATTTACTCATACTGCTATGACAGTCTTCTAGCTGAAGAAAAGCGTCCTGACTCTGAAAGGTCAATAGCAGCATTCTTCATCCATTTTTTTTCTTGTCTTTACATACTATTTCCTATGTGCACTCTGCTGAAATGATTACATTGGTTTCTTTCATTTAAATATTTTGTGCATTAAAACTTCACACAGTGGACAGCCTTCATTTTTAAATGCTGTCAACTGAAATTAAGTCTGCATTTGTAGTGTGTGGTCAGAAGAGGTAATTGCATTTTGATCTTGGATATCTATGCAAAATATTTTTGGCCCTTCTTTGCCTAGGTACTGCTCTTTCAATGTTAAGATTATTTCAGAAAATGCACAGTTAATTTGGATTGTAGTCACAGTTAGTACTCTTTCTGTTCTTCTGAGCATCTGGAAAGTAAATACTTTCTGGTGGTTTGATATTGGACTCTTGACATCAGATTGTATGGGGCTTTTTTGAGCAAACTAGTGATCCACTAAAGCAAATGCATGCATTTTTATAGAATATACCTATTTTAGGTATTTATTCTTTGTTTTGTTTTACATTTTTTGATTGCAGTCATTGTGAATCCATTCAATGTGAAACCTCTGTCACATGCTAAACTAATAGTGATATCTCCTTTCTAGAGTAAATGTCTCCTTTACCAAGAGGTATAATAGGTTTCTATCCTTCTTGTACAGTGTAGCATCACTAGCTTAAATTTTGTATTTTAGACCCTGTGTTGAGCTTGCTATGTAATTTAGTGTCATGACGTTCACAAGAGGCCTGTGATTCAAGTCACTTCTTTTGTTTATCATTCCAAGGCTTTGATGAACTAGGTGGTCTCCTAAAACCAACAGTGGCCTCTCAAAACCAGAGTCTTCCAGTTGCCAAAGTACCACCTAACAAATTAGTGTCAGATGATCTGGATTCATCTTTAGCCAATCTTGTAGGCAGTAAGTATTGAACAACTAACATAGGAAGAATACTTATTTGATTCCTTTAAATGAATAGAATTTCAATAGTGTCTTTTTCTACCTTGACAGATTTGGGCATTGGAAATGGAACTACTAAAAAGTGAGTATTCTTAATCAAAAGTTGAGCATGTTGGGTTTGTTTTTTTTTTTTTTTTTTTTTTTTTAAAATAAAATTTTGTGAAAGCACAGGTTCAAACCCGTGAGTAAAATTTTAAAAATACCGTTCCCAGTAACTTTTGGA